>JALIGW010000021.1:13559553-13593991 GCA_023053685.1 Diadophis punctatus similis
GCCCCACAGGCTGGAACTGAAAGATAAGGCCAACAATTTTGGTCTGCAGAATGTTGCTGGAGGCGGGAGAGGTGAAAAATGGGGCGCACAGATGCCCCAGGAGGCAAAAAAGCGGTTGAAAACTGCCTGTTTTTCACCTCCCCCCGCCTCCAGAAGATTGATAGAGAAATAGAAATAGAAAGAGAAAGAGAGAGAGAGAGAGAGAAACATATATATATGTATGTATGTATGTATGTATGTATGTATGTATGTATGTATGTATACATACATACATATTTATATTTATATTTATATTTATATTTATATTTATATTTATATTTATATTTATATTTATATTTATATTTATCAAGCTCCCTGGGGCTGAGAAGAATTGCTGCAAAACTGAGTTTCCTGAAGTGGACCACTAGACTCCTAAACAACTGAAAAAACAATCTAGTAAAAAGAAAAGTCAACCAAAAGAGCAACATGCAAACAAAAGCAAATAAAACACCCCCAGGAGCAAAGCAAATTAAAGTTTAATTTGTGTGCATTGTTTAAAGAACTGTTAAATTGGCCACGCCCATCTAGTCCCATCTAGTATAAGATCACCATCTTTAAAGCCCTTCATGGCTTAGGACCAGGATATCTCCGGGACCGCATTCTGCTGCATACTTCCCTCCGACCGGTTAGGGCCCACAGAGTTGGCCTCCTCCGGGTCCCGTCAGCCAAGCAATGCCGGCTGGCGGGCCCCAGGGGGAGGGCCTTCTCTGTGGCTGGCCCCGTGCTCTGGAACCAACTCCCCCCGGAGACCCGAACCATCCCCACTCTGCTGGCCTTCCGAAAGCCCGTTAAGACATGGCTCTTCCTGCAGGTGGGGGGGACAGCTTAACCCATCCGAGCTTACCCCCCAAGTATGTATGTGGTTGAATGGATGGATGTTGTTGTTGTTTTTATATTGTCTTTTTAAATTTTGTACTGTTTTTAAATTTTTTGGAATTTTGTTTATTCTTGTATCTCTTATGTTGTACGCCGCCCTGAGTCCTTTGGGAGTTGGGCGGCATATAAGAATAACAAAATAAATAAATAAATAAATGCCCACCCAGCCGGCCCGGCCCCCCAACAGTCTGAGGGACTGTGAATTGGCCCCCTGTTTAAAAAGTTTGAGGACCCCTGGTCTAGGGTCTCCTGATTGAGCAGGGGGTTGGACTAGAAGACCTCCAAGTTCCCTTCCATCTCTATTGTTATTGATTGATTTAGTTCTGACAAGTCCACTGGAACTGATAAAGCTTCTTGGATGAGAAGCGAAACATCTTCCACCTTCCTTCAAGAAAAAAAAAACCAGTCCAGATGTCTTTTGAAAAAGCACCTTTGACTTAAAATCTCCAGAGGCACTGCTTGGAAGGGGTTGTCACGCTCTTGAACACTAGGCAGCCGCTGAAAAGTCCCATCACATTATGGATGGTAGCAGAGAGGAGAGAATAAAAGCAGAAAATAAAACTAGGATAACAAAGAAAGACCAGGAGCGGTCAAACTAAAGGGGCATTAAACCAGAATGCTGGCTGAGAGGCCTTGGTAAATTACAGGTATTATAAAATTCATAGGAAAAAAAGGAGAATGTGCAGAGATTTTGATCCCTTAATGATGCCGGCAGCATTCAGTTTGTCCCACTCTTGAGAAATACATCGCTTAACTATTTTTCCCTTCATTCTCTAAAATGCCTGAGAAACAATTTGTGCTTGATGCCGGCAGAACAGCCACGGACTCTGAGATCGTTCTGCCAAAATGCCCATCACAGATACATGCTGATTACATGACAATTCCTCCCCTATTTCAAACATCGTACAGAGTGAAATTTGTGTTCACGTTGATTGCCTGACAGTCACCTTAACTTTCCGTGTGTTCAGTGCTTTTCTTGAAAACTTCGAGCAAGGATTAAATGAACGATATTAACCGAATGGCCTACTGCCTATGGAATAATGGATGGGTCTGAAATTCTCTCATTTTGTTGCCAAATACACATGTGTGAGAACACACACATTTTCCTAAGGCATAGTGCGCAGTTGTAACAACATCAACAGGAATCCATCATCATCATCCATAATTATCACCATCATAGGAGCCGAGGTGGCGCAGTGGTTAAATGCTGCAACTGCAGGCTGACTGCTAGTTCAGCAGTTCAGCTGTTCAAATCTCACCAGGCTCAAGGTTGACTCAGCCTTCCATCCTTCCGAGGTGGGTAAAATGAGGACCCAGATTGTTGGGGACAATATGCTGAACTCTGTAAACCGCTTAGAGAGGGCTGGAAAGCACTATGAAGCGGTATATAAGTCTAAGTGCTATTGCTATTGCTATTGTGTGTAGCAGTTTCACAGTAATCTACAAATGAACCTATCTAAATCTAAAATCTAGAGAAAATCTCCCAGAAAACCAACGATTTATATATTGGAATCAAGAGGGCAGGAAAAAAAAAAGAGTATATTTTCAGTCAAACTTACATACTCAAATTTCCAAATGTTATTCCATTTAAGCTATGAGCAATATAAATTGGCACATATTTTTACCGGCATGTGTTTTTAGACTTCGGTTAACTTGGCTTCAATCAACCTTATCATCTATCTAACTTCCGCTCTGTTCTTCAAAGTTATGGAAGCTCCTGGGGATTCTTCACCCCTGGAAAGTCCACCAAGGTGGACCCAAGTAGCAGAGACTTTTTGCCTATGTCAATGTTTTTACCCAGTTATAGGTAAAAGATCTCCAGAAGTTGTGGCTGCTCCATCACTGGAAGTTTTGTAAGAAGAGATTGGACAATGGTTAATAATAATAATAATAATAATAATAATAATAATAATAATAATAATAATAATAATAATAAGAAGAAGAAGAAGAAGAAGAAGAAGAAGAAGAAGAAGAAGAAGAAGAAGAAGAAGAAGAAGAAGAAGAAGAAGAAGAAGAAGAAGAAGAAGAAGAAGAAGAAGAAGAAGAAGAACAACAACAACAACAACAACAACAACAACAACAACAGAGTTGGAAGTGACCTTGGAGGTCTTCTAGTCCAACCCCCTGCCTCGGCAGGAAACCCAACACTACTTCAGATAAATGGTTATCCAACATCTTCTTAAAAATTTCCAGTGTTGGAGCATTCACAACTTCTGGAGGCAAGCTGTTCCACTGATTAATTGTCCTAACTGTGAGGAAATTTCTCCTTAGTTCTAAGTTGCTTCTCTCCTTGTTTAGTGTCCACCCATTGCTTCTTGTCCTGCCTTCAGGTGCTTTGGAAAATAGTTTGACTCCCTCTTCTTTGTGGCAACCGCTGAGATATTAGAACACTGCTATCATGTCTCCCCTGATCCTTCTCTTCACTAGACTAGCCATGCTCAGTTCCTGCAACCGTTCTTCATATGTTTTAGCTTCCAGTCCCCTAATCCTCTTTGTTGCTCTTCTCTGCACTCTTTCTAGAGTCGTAACATCTTTTCTGCATAGTGGCGACCAAAACTGAATGCAGTATTCCAAGTGTGGCCTTACCAAGGCATTATAAAGTAGTATTAACACTTTGCGTGACTTTGGATTGTCTGAAATGGTACAGGTTCTCCCTGCTTGAACAGGAGGTTGGACTAGAAGACCTCCAAGGTCTCTTCCAACTTTGTTATTATTTTATTCTATTATGATCAATCAATTAGAATCTGTTGCGTCCCCTCAGGATGCCGGTTTACCTCAGGACTGTTCCTGATTGGCCAGAGCGGGCGCTGTTTGGGAGCGGGAGTTTAAAGGCTTCCTATTGGCTGGCACGTCTGACAGCCGGCTATAAAAGAGCTGTCAGACGCGGCTGAGGCGCGGGTTGCTTTCTACTGAGTTGTTGCTGGTTGCTTTTAGCTGCTGTTCTGTTAGCCTTAATAAAGGCCTGTTGGCTTTTCATTTGTCTCGCCTCAGTTCTTATGCCCGAGCGGACATTTTAGAATCAATCAGAATAGAGCTGGAAGGGACCTGGGAAGTCTTCTAGTCCAGCCCCTTGCTCAAGCAGGAAACCCTATACAATTTCAGACAAGTGACTATCCAGTCTCTTCTTAAAAACCTCCAGTGATGGAGCGCCTGTAATTTCTGGAGGCAAGCTAGTCCTTGTTTTCTCTAAACTGACCAAACCCAAATCCCGCAACCATATGTTTTTATCTCCTTTAATCATCGCTGAACTTTTTCCAGAGTCTCAACATCTTTTTTGTAACGTGGTGACCAAAACTAGATGCCGCATTCCAGGTGTGGCCTTACTAAGGATTTACAAAGCGGAGCTAATACTTCACACGGTTTTGATTCTATGCCTCTGTTTATACAAACAGATCTTGATGCCTGGATTTCAATGCAGTAAAGAATGAATTGTTGTAAAGTGATAGAAAGGATCAGATATAGAGGACACCCAAGGAATCCTCTTAATCACATTTAGGGTTACTTGCCGCCGGGATCTGTGTTTTAACCTCAGCAAAAAGCAGGGACGAAGATCTAAAGCCATTCTATTTGCATTTTGGGGGGAAATAGGGGACTGGAGAATCTACTGCCTACCTCATCTCATTTTTCTTAATTTCAAACCCCCCGAAAGTTATAAATCCAATTTACCCGAGAGTCCAGCTGCTGCATATACGACCAGAGATATTCAATATTAGCTCCGAAAGGATGAACGTGGAGGAATGTTGATATGATACCTGTTTTAAAATGAAATTTTTAAAAAAACCTGTGATAATTGATTCAGGCCATACAGAATAGGATAAAATAATTATTGTACATAAATGCATCTGAATTTCATTCAAAAGTCAGCACTTGTGTTTCTGAAGCAATTCAGCAAGAAGATGAATTTCAAACCAAAGCCTTAGAGTTCAAGAATTAAGAGTTCATATCCAAGTGACGAAAAAAAAAAAAGATAAAAGTGATCATTAAATGAAAGACATGCTGGAAACATTTTTGCAGCTTTGCATGTTATGTCTGATTTGCCCACCAAAATTTGTAGGCATTCGAATAATAAAATTCTTGCTTCTTTTTTTTTTTACTTCTTTGGTGGCTCTGGTTAGGAACACGTGTTGGCTATCAACCCCGTTCAGCATTAGCCTGCCTTGAATTTTTTTAAAATAATTTCAGCATGGGTTACATCAAGAATTAAGAGTTCATATCCAAGTGACGAAAAAAAAAAAAGATAAAAGTGATCATTAAATGAAAGACATGCTGGAAACATTTTTGCAGCTTTGCATGTTATGTCTGATTTGCCCACCAAAATTTGTAGGCATTCGAATAATAAAATTCTTGCTTCTTTTTTTTTTTACTTCTTTGGTGGCTCTGGTTAGGAACACGTGTTGGCTATCAACCCCGTTCAGCATTAGCCTGCCTTGAATTTTTTTAAAATAATTTCAGCATGGGTTACATCCAGATTCAGATTAGCAAGCAAATTAAACCACGTTTTTTTCCCCATTTATATTTTTCTCATTTTGAAAACCTTTTGCAGATCTCGTGCAACCAACAGAAGCTAGCACAGACGATCAATGAATTAATTTAAAGGGAGAAAAAAATAGCTTTCTTCCCCATAAATTAACTTTGTCTCTGCTAGCAGCAAGGGTCTACAAAAATCGAGCTTGGTCATATGGATGGCCGCAGAGAAAATTCAGTCAACGGATAGCTACAGAGAATATATACAGGTAGTTCTCAACTTACGACCCGTTCCTTTAGTGACCATTTGAAGCATGATTCAAGTATCAAAAAACAGAGAAAAGGAACTCTAAAGATTCCCCGTTAACAATTCACTGGTGTGTAAACAATAGCCATCAATTCTCAACCAGCATGTCTACATTTTAGGCAGATGTATTAAACCCAGATTCAAAAAGGGCCATTTTTTTTGAGCGTTTGCATGACTTTCCAAAAAGAATTATATTTCCCTGGCAGCTACAAATAACCAGCAGACAATTAAGGCCTGTCAATTAATGAAAGCTATGGTTGCACGCAGGGGTGGGCTTCAAATTTTTTAGCAAGGCGTTCTCTATCCGGTTGCTGGGTGGGCGTGGCCATGGTGGGCCACTAGTCGGCCTCCTGCACCACAGCGGGGGAGGTGTTTTTGCCCTCCCCGGGCTCCGGAGGCTTTCTTCGAGCCTCCGGGAGGGCAAAAACAGACACGTTTCTGGCCTTCCCAAACTTCCGGTAGGCCCGTTTTTTGCCCTCCCTGAGCCTCCGCGCACGCCCTGCACTTACCTGCATCCAAAACGGGCCGTGTGGGGACTCCTGGGAGGGGAGGGGCAGGGTGAGGTGGGCGTGGCCAGCCAGGAATGGGATTTGGGGGTTCTCCGCACTGCACAGAATCTTAGCTAGAGGTTCTCCCGAACCCCTGCGAACCCACAGCAGCCCACCCCTGGTTGCATGACATGTTACTGAAGAAAGCCAGGATCAGATGCACGAACAAACAACCTTTTTACCTCTGCCCTTTTATTTATTTGGAAATTCTTCTATGCCGCCCTACTCCCTAAGGACTCAGGGCGGACCCTTGAGGTTCTTCAACCAAGTTTTGTGACTCATCTGAATCCAGCATAGCTACCACCTGAAGCCCTAGAGACTCAGCGATTAGAGACCATGTCTCTAAACTATGGATTAATGAATCCTTGCAAACCCCCCCCCCCCAAAAGAATGCTTTGGCAGGTGGATCTGAAAATCCTGAATGAAACACAAAGTTCATGAGATCATCATCTTCTTTTAATGACCCATAATCCCTTGCGGGGTGGAGTCCGGGCAACTGAATGGAGCTGAGTGTTTGCTGGCCGGATGCCCTTCCTGTTGCCATTGCGGAGTTTTGTCCAGCAGATATATTCTCATTGTGCCCAGAGAGAGAAACATCTGCCTCTACCTAGGATCGAACCCACAGCCTCCTGATTGTGCGGCGAGAGCTCCACCTCTAGGCCACCACACCACTCCACTCCACGAAGTTCATGAGATGTTTCCACCAAATCATTAAGGGCCACTTCCAGTTCTTTCCATAAAGGGCTACATTTCATGGATTTATGAAAAATGTTTAGTTTCAGTGACATGTTTTTTTATTTCTTAACGTAGCCAACTTATCCAAATTTAGGGGGATTCCAGCTCTTTCCTGGGGTCTCTCACCCACTGAAACCCAGAATACTTCCGTGGGCTGATTCTTCCTCTCGAAGATATGAGCAACATTATGCTTGGAAAAAGGAGCATCTTACCTATCAACAAAGCCTCTTTCTCTGATTTTAGTGGCTGGCTTCGCTTCTCTGCATTTTTTTCTCTGTCTTGGTTGACCAATGGCACTGTCAACCCATTGATTTCCTATAAGGTTGAAAAAACAAAATTAAATAAAACAGCTCCGTCTGTGGAATACATCCATGTCAATAAGCACTGCTGGCATTCTTCCTCTCTCTATATAAAAAAAAGAACATTACTTTAATTTCCAGCTACAGGCAAGACAATTATAAATTATTGATCTGTTTTCCAACGCTCGGTAATTCCCAACGGGATCTAAGGAAAAAAAAAAACATTTTTTTTTCTTTCTCTCTCCATCTCTTAATTGCCTATAGCTGAAAAAAGGTCCAGATTGAGCAATAAAGAAGAATATCTTTTTTTTAAATCATCTGCCCTTTGTCGAATAAAATTGACATCCGCTCTGGATTATCCCAATCTCAAGATAAGTATAGGATAAACTAATGGATAACAGCATGTCCAATTTTTTTCGTATTCACAGTTCTTGCAGTGGGGGGTGGATACAGAAAGCTGTGAATAATTTACAATCTTGGGGTGAAAATAACCCATTTTCCACGGAATGATACAACTTTGGTAAGAAGAAATTATCACTTTCCAAAACAGCACAATAACAACTTCCCCTGCATTTCCAGGCAGTCCTCAAACTTACAACAGTTCATTTAGTGACCGTTCGAAGTTACAGGGCACTGAAGAAAGTGACTTATGACCATTTTTCACACTTACGACCTTTGTAGTTTCCCTACAGTCATGTGATCGGATGCTTGGCAACCGACTCATACTTATGACCGTTGCTGTGTCCCAAAGTCACGTGATCCCTTTTTGCGACCTTCTGGTCAGCAAAATCCATGGGGAAGCCAGATTCACTTAACAACCGTATGACTAATTTGCCAACTGCGGTGATTCACTTAACAACGGTGGTGAGAAAGGTCATAAAATGGGGCAAAACTCACTGAACAAATGTCTCACTTAACAACAGAAATGTTGGCCTCAATTGTGGTCGTAATTCTAGGCCTACCTGTAGTCTTTTACAGAGGCAGATAATTTCATTACAGTCAAAAACTCCTTAGGTCAATGTATTTGATTTACATCAATTTATTTAAATTATAGATCAAAGTTCTGTAATTTAAATAAAAATGGTGCTAAACTCTTATGGGCTTCAGTTCACAATGAACTCCCATGCTCATACACCCTCGACTTACGACCTCAACTGAGTCCAACATTTCTGTCGCTAAGCAAGACAGCGATTAAGTGAACTTTGCCCCGTTTTTCGACCTTTCTGGCAACTGTTGTTAAGTGAATCATTGCATATGCTAAGTCAGTAACATGGCCATTAAGTGAATCTGGCTTCCCCGTCGGCTTTGCTTCTTCAGAAGATCGCCAAAGGGGACCACACGACCACAGAATGCTGCAACTGTCATAAGTCCATGCCAGTTGCCAGGCCTCTGAATTCTGATCACATGACCACGGGAATGCTGCAATGGACGTAAGTGTGAAAAACAGTCATAAGTCACTTTTTTTCAGTCCTGTTGCTATTTCTAATGAATTGTTGTAAGTCAAGGACTATCGGTAGTTTCGAGAGTGTACTTCAGAGCTGTGCAAGCGACGAGTCAGGTTTGACTCATGGAGAATCTTGTTTGCAAAGTTCTCCCCGTTAACGCGGGGGAAAAAACCCCAAGCTTTTTTTCCGGATTTCGAGAGAGGCGCTTTGCACGCACCAACTACACGTTGCAAAACCTCTTTTCCTAAGCCTTTGCACGGCCCCTTTGGATCACGCAACCGTCGACACCCGGATGCTTACAAAACACATTAAAGGCAAAATGCAAGCTTTAGGAAAAAAAGAGGCAGGCAGTGCAAACGTAAGCTTGAAAGTGGGTTAAAAGAAGAACCAGGAAAATGGGTCAGGAGCTGGGAATAAAATGTCCTTTTTAAAAGATTTTCTCAGGAAAATCGAAGAGGGGGAAATAATTGTGGATTTTTTAAAAAAAAAACTCTATAATAAAAGTTTCTTTTCCAGAAAACGTGTCCGGGAAAATTAAAGGTGGGAATATATTTATTTATTACATTTCTGCGCTGTCCATCTCCTTTGCAAGGTGACTTGCAAGTTATAAAAACCATTTTTAAAAAAAATCCCGAAAAGATTAAAATACGCGGAATGCATTGAATATGTACGGGCGGTTCCTCGACTTGCAACAGTTCATTTAGTGACCATTCAAAGTTACAACGGGAGTGAAACAAGTGACTTATGTTTTCATACTTAGGACCGTTGCAGCATCCCCGTGGTCACGTGATCAAAATTCAGGCAGTTGGCAACTGGCATGGACTTATGACAGTTGCAGTGTCCCGGGGTCACGTGTTCCCCTTTTGTGACCTTCTGACCAGCAATGTCAATGGGGAAGCCAGATTCACTTAACAACTCGGTTTACTGACTTATCAACTACTCTACCCTACGCTAGTCCAGTCCAGTCCAGTCCAGTCCAGACCAGACCAGACCAGACCAGTCTAGAGTAGCCATGTATTGCAAAATTAAGGAGTTTTCATCAGGACTGCTGGTTGGTGTTCTTTTGAACTTCATGCTAAATTTGAATCATAGAGTCATAGGGCCGGAAGGGACGTTGGAGGTCTTCTACTCCAACCCTTTGCTCAAGGTAGGTGACTTTATGGCATCCTGGATGAACATCTATGGAGATTCTCAGTCCTCCAGGTTCATGGTTGTCCCAAAGGTGCTTTTTTTCAAGAGTCAACTGGACTTGAAGACGTTTCGCTTCTCATCCAAGAAGGTTCTTCAGAAGCTTCAGAACTGTTCTCTAGAACAGGAAGAAGCCTCCTGGATGAGAAGTGAAACGTCTTCAAAGAAAAACCAAGAAAGTCCAGTTGCCTCTTGAGAAAGCACCTTTGGGACGCCCTGAATGAATGGCTGCCCACTCTTTTCTCACCACCACTACTCTGGGTGGCAGGCTTTCCCATGGATTAATTGTTCTCACTGTCAGGTAATTTCTTCTTAGTAAAACTTGCTCAATTTTAACAACTTGGCTTGTTTGTTTCTTAGCGTTCGCATCCGTTGAGTGAACGCAGCACCTTTGGTTAATTTATGGTTCAATATAAGCTGTCTAGAATAAAACTCAATTTCCACCTGAACTCGTAAAAACCCAGTACTCAATTTAAGCTGTGTTGTGTGGGTGTCGCTGGTCAATGCCAATGAAGTCGACGGGGTGTGATATTGTGTTTCTCTTAAGCTGCGCTGAGGAACCAGCTTTCCTGGGAGAAGCACCTTAAAGTTTATCGAGCAAGTATAGAAAATATAAGTGTCTGTTGTGCATTTAGATTTAATGGAGACTATCACAACGCCTCTGGCATTCTAAAAGAACATAAGGTCAAGCAGCATCGTTGTTATCGGAAATGAAAAATAATAGATCACTGAGGACTAGAATCTTATAAATGTCAAGAAAAGATTTAGAGGAGGAGGATTTGAAATTGGATGGACACAAGACTCCCCCATAATTGCTGGTTCATCTGAAGACCTCCTAAAAAGATTTACAGGGACATTCCCAAGCAGCAAATTTGCTTTAATTCATACTGGATAATTCATTATCCAGATAATAAAGTTGACCATCTGGGGAGGTTCTCCGTCATCCATGGTTGTCCCAAAGGTGCTTTCTCAAGAGACAACTGGACTTTCTGGTTTTTCTTTGAAGACGCCAGAAGGTCGCAGAAGTGGATCGCATGACCCCAGGACACTGCAACCGTCATTAAATAGGAACCAGTTTTCAAGCATCCGAATGTAAATCATATGACCATGGGCATGCTGCAACGGTCATAAGCGTGAAAAACGGCCGTAAGTCACTTTTTTCAGTGCCCTGTAACATTGAACGGTCACTAAATGAACCGTTGTAAGTCGAGAACTATTCTCCACTGTACAACCTTACAAGTCGTCTCTCACAATTGCATTTTGTTCTGCTGGATGTAAAACAGGACTTTTTTAAAAAAATAATTTTTATTTGGTTATATACATTAAAAAAAAGACAAACAAACATTAAACAAAGCAACACAATACATTTACATTTATACATATACACCTCTAGGGTTATCCTATGGTAAGTTAACTCGACGATCGATTTTTGCTTATACATAATTAACTATACATACTATATTTTCGTTACAGTCCTTATCTAAATATATATACTTATAGTAACTAAAATTGTTAAAATCTTATATACATTCATAAATTAGACACTAGTCAATATATTTTGTTTCCTCCTTTCAAGCCAATTATAAAATAAACTCCAGATTTCATAATATTCCAAATTCTCCTTAGCTCTATTGTCATGTTATCCAATTCTGCGCAATCTAAGATCTTTTTAATTATTATGCTTTCAGTTGGTACATTCCCTTGTTTCCAATATTGTGCCAGACATATTCTTACTGCTGTAAGGATGTGTAGTATAACATAACAGTATTTTCTCTCCAGTTTTTGCTCCAGTATCCCTAGTAGAAATACTTCCAGTTTCATGTAAAACAGGACTTTATCTTACCTAGTCTTGAATCAATAATTCTCTAATTCCGTGACCTATAAAAATCTGACACTGAGGTAAATATTTACTCCTGGGATTGCTGAATGATTATTATTATTTTTTTTTGCATCTGGAATCTCAAATATAATATGTTGGACCAGCCAGGTTAAAAAAACCCACAGAGCCTAGCAAATACATTTGCAAATGTTATGCCTGGTAAATATTCAACTCAGCTAGCGTTTTGTGATTTAATGTGCTGCCTGAAACCAGCCAATCTGGGCAGCTTGTATTTAATTCAAATTTCCCTCACAGGGTCACAGGTCAAAATTCTGCACAAAACATCAAACAACAAAACATGTGTTACAATTCAGATATTAAATGGGGAACAGTGTAGCTAATTGGCTTCTAGCATGAAAGCCACCTATTAGGTTTTAATTATACCTAAAGTTTTCATACAGCAATCACGACTGAACAGTATTTTTTGCTGTTTTCTGAGGTTCCTTATAGAAAAAAGGTAGTTTTCTTTTTATAAAAAAGATAGATTGGTTTGCAAAGAGGAGTAATATTACTCCAAGGGCACTATGTATGGATGGATCAACAAAACACTCTCTGTTAAGGGATTAATTCAGATTTCTTGTGGGTCAAGCATTAAACTTGGCCAAAGCCGATGCTCTTCTGTCAACAACAGAGAGAATCCTACACAGGTAGCCCACAACTTACAACAATGTGTTTAGTGATGGGCAAATCCTGCAGCAACTAACCAGGTGTTTCACTGTTTCTTCCTTGCAGAGGTGGCATTTGCTGTCTCTTGCTGTCTTCTAACTTCTATATGTGTTTTTATTTATTTATTTATTCATTCATTCATTCATTTATTTATTTGTGAGATTTATATACCGCCTCACAGTGCAAGCACTCTCTAAGCGGTTTACACCAGTAAGCAATGTATATATTTACATTGCCCCCAACAATCTGGCTCCTCATTTTACCTACCTCGGAAGGATGGAAGGCTGAGTCAACCTTGAGCCGGTGAGATTTGAACCGCTGACCCTGCGGATCATAGTCAGCTAAAGTGGCCTGCAGTACCCCACTCTAACCGCTGCGCCACCTCGGCTCATCCCACTTGTTGTATTCGTCAACTTGAGGGATGTCTGTGGAGATTCTCAGTCATCCAGGTCATGGTTGTCCCAAAAGTGCTTTTTCCAAAAGGCGACTGGACTTTCTTTGTTTTTTCTTGAAGACGTTTCGCTTCTCATTCTTCAGTTCTGAACAAATGGTGGAGAATGGGAGGGTTTACACTCCTTGCAGTCATCTGGTCATTAGTACTCTTTCTGAGAATTGTTGAGGTCACTTGGAGTCCCAAAGATGCATTTTCAAGAGGCAACTGGACTTTCTGTTTTTTTCTTTGAAGACGTTTCATTTCCCATCCAAGAAGCTTCTTCAGCTCTGACTGGATGGTGGAGGATGGAAGGATTTACCATCTAGTCAGAGCTGACGAAGCTTCTGGGTTGGAGAAGCGAAACGTCTTCAAAGAAAAAACAAGAAAGTCCAGTTGCCTCTTGAAAAAGCACCTTTGGGACAACCATGACCTGGAGGACTGAGAATCTCCAGAGATAGCTCATTTGGAGGTTTAACTGTGCCCTCAGGGTCTGAATTGTGGAAATGGGTGTGGAACCTTCTTGGAATTGTTGAAAGGATTGTGTTGTGCACAGCAGATAGGTGGTGTCGTGTACCTCCCCTCCCTCTGTCGTGAGAGGGCTGTTCAATTTTGACCTAGATGGCCTCTTTGACCCCTCTTTCAAACCAGCGGTCCTCTTTGTCCAGAATATGGACCCTGAGGTCACAAATTAATCTCAAAGTGGCCTCAACAAGTCTCAGAAAGAGCACTAATGACCAGATGACTGCAAGGAATATAAATCCTTCCATTTCCCGCCATTCAGTCAGAACCGAAGAAGCTTCTTGGATGAGAAGTGAAACATCTTCAAGAAAAAAACAGAGTCCAGTTGCCTTTTTAAAACTTTGGGTCAAGTTAAAGGGGACAAAATATACCTCCTAGTTAAGTTGTGGAACAGAACAAATGGCGAGGGCCATACAGGGAGTCCTCGACTTACGGCCCACAATTGAGCCCAAATGTTTCTGCTGCTAAGCGAAACATTTATTAAGTGGGTTTGGCCTCATTTTACCACCTTTCTTGCCATCGTTGTTAAGCGAATCACTGCAGTTGTTAAGTTAGTAACATGGTTGTGAAGTGAGTCAGGTTTCCCCATGGATTATGCTTGTCAGAAGGTCGCAAAAGAGGGAATCACGTGACTCCGGGATTCTGCAACCGTCATAAGTACATGCCAGTTGCCAAGCTTCCAAATTTTGATCACGTGACCACAGGGATGCTGCAACGGTCATAAGTGTGAAAAACGGTCTTAAGTCACTTTTTCCAGTGCCGTTGTAACTTCAAACAGTCACTAAATGAACTGTTGTAATTCGAGGACGACCTGTAGTAAGATGGTCTAGCATCTTACTACCTAGATCTTTGCTCAGACTCACTTCCATAATGTAGTTGTTTACTTTCTAGACTATTTAATATCACAGTAGCTTTTCATTACGGTTTATCTACATCCCAGCCTAGCTGAACGGTGCTGGAGACAGATTAAAATATTTTTTCAATTTCCTTCCCCGTATTATTATCATTATCATTATTATAAGATTGTTTTTCCTTTTTGGCATTTCGTCCTTGTATCTCATTTTCCAGGCCAGCACCATGGAAACCCATTAATAAACGACTACAGATGTCAAAGTCATCAGAAAAACAAAACAACTGGAGGATGAAATATTTATTCTAAAAGAAATGTTCTCCAAAGAAAATGGGGGAAAAAAACTTATTGGAGCTTCCCAGAGCAATTAAGAATGATGATTAAAGATAGAGAAGCGACGGAGAAGAAGCCAATCAAAGAACACCAATCTCAAAAAAACAGAAAAAGGAAGATCTCGGATGAGGGGGTGACGTATTTGAGTGGGTGGGCCATTCCCAGAAGTGAACTTGGGGTTCCATAGGGGACCAGTTTAGATAGGACCCCAATTTCTGGAAAAAAAAATCTAATATGGGTAGTCCTTGTCCAGAGGTGGGTTCCTACTGGTTTGGACCGGTTCTATAGAACTGGTAGCGGGAATTTCCCCCCGCTCGCCGAACCAGCAGAGATCACCTGCTGGCCACGCCCCCGAACTGGCTCTCTTGGCAGCACAATAGGCGCCGCCATCTTGTTTTTCACTTCTGCGCATGTGCAGAAGCTGTTTTTTGCTTCTGCACACGCGCAGAAGCTGGGTTTTTAGCACTGCGCCCACGCGGCACGTGAGGAAGCGAACCGTCAGCGATGTAAGTCAGAACCCACCCCTGTCCTCATCTTACGCAATTAAGCCCAAACCTTCTGTTGTGGAGCTAGACATTTCTTGAGCCAATGTTGCCCCGTTTTACGACCTCTCTTGCCACAGTTGTGAAGCGAATCACTGTAGTTGTTAAATTAGAAACACGGTCGTTAAATGAATCTGGCTTTCCCCATGGACTTCGCTCATCGGAAGGCCGCAAAAGGGGATCACGTCATGACACTGCAACGGTCATAAGTATGAGTCAGTTGCCAAGTGTCTGAATTTTGTTCACGTGAACACGGGGATGCGGCAACAGTCGTAAGGGTGAAAAACGGTCGTAGGTAACTTTTTTCAGTGCTGTTGTAATTTCAAACGGTCACTAAATGAACTGTTGCAACCCAAGGACTGCCTGTAGAAGAATTACTATTTTGTTTGTAGAAGTTCTATCTACATACTACTCCTAGGACCAGTTGGTGGTTACTTATCTAGACCCTTCATAGTGGAGAGAGAGAGGAAGAGAGAAAAAGAGAAAGAAAGAGAGAAAGAAAAAGAGTGAAAGAAAAAAAAGAGAAAGAAAGAAAGAGAGAGAGAGAGAGAGAGAGAGAGAGAGAGAGAGAGAGAGAGAGAGAGAGAGAGAGAGAAACACACACACAGAGAGAGCGAGTGAGAGACAGAAAGAGGGGGGAGAGAGAGAAAGAAAGAAAAAGTGAAAAAGAGAGAGAAAGAGAAGAGAGAGAGAGAAAGAAAGAGAAAAAGAGAGAAGAGAGAGAAAGAGTGGGAGAGAGACAGAGAGAAACACACAGAGAGAGAGACAGAAAGGGGGGAGAGAGAAAGAAAGAAAAAGTGAAAAGAGAGAGAAAGAAGAGAGAGAGAGAGAGAGAAAAAAGAGAGAGAAAGAGAGAAGAGAGAGAAAGAGAGAAACAAAGAGAGAAAAAGAGGGGAGAGAGACAGAAAGAGGGGGAGAGAGAGGGAAAGAAAGAAAGAAAAAGTGAAAAAGAGAGAGAGAGAGAAAGAAAGAGAGAGAGGGAGGGAGAGGGAGAAAAATAAAGAGAAACAAAGAGAGAGAAGAGAGAGAGAGAGAAAGAGAGAAGAGAGAGAGAGAGGGGGAGGGAGGGAGAGGGAGGGAGAGAGAGGGGGAGAAGTTGTCACAATCTGCTTGCTTATTCCAATTGAAAATAACCTCTCAAAAGATTGTCTAAATTATGGAAGGAATCTCTCTGCCCTTCCTTGTGCTGACTACTAGGTGGGTATTTGTGCTAAATCCAGCTTGTCGGCTGTATCAAATAGGTACTAATCCCATTAAACGCATTACAGACCACTAATAACCCTGCGGAAAACTAAGCCATCCTTCCCTCTGCAGACATTTTGATCTGCAAAACACTCAGCGACAGAGGCCTTCCCAGGGAGGAAGGATTGTCAACGTCCCTTTATTAACGTGTGTAATTCCGTAATTCACATTTCTCCAACGTCTAAACTATCCTCGTCTCATGAGCCGAGGTGGCGCAGCGGTTAGAGGCAGGTACTGCAGGTCACTTTAGCTGACTGTGATCCGCAGGGTCAGCGGTTCAAATCTCACCGGCTCAAGGTTGACTCAGCCTTCCATCCTTCCGAGGTAGGTAAAATGAGGACCCAGATTGTTGGGGGCAATATAAATATATACATTGCTTACTGGTGTAAACCGCTTAGAGAGTACTTGCACTGTGAGGCGGTATATAAATTTCACTAAATAAATAAATAAATAATAATAAATAAATCCAGTGTTTTGAAGAAGCATTTGCTGTGTTGCGTCCTCTTCATCCAAAGAAAACCTTCCCAATGACGGATAGTCCTCAACTTACGACCATAATTCAGCCCCAAATTTATGTCCTTAAGTGAGACATTTGTTGAGCGGGGTTTGCCCCGTTTTACGACTTTTCTCTCGCCGCAGTCGTTAAAGTGAATCTTTACAGTTCTTAAATTAGGGACACGGTTGTTAAGTGTTAAGTGAAAAGGGTGGGGAGGAATCTTGACGCTTGCTCATCAGAAGGTCGCAGAAGGGACAATGCAACCGTCATAAATATGAGTCAGTGGCCAAGTGGCTGGATTTTATTCATGTGACCATGGGGAGGCTGCGACAGTCATAAGTGTGGAAAACGGTCATCACTCACTTTTCCCAGTGCTGCTTGGGTTCAAAAGGTCACTGAATAGACTGCTATAAGTCAAGGACTACCTGCATGTGGTATTAATAGCACTCGTTGGCTTGACCAGGTCTCACCTACAGTTTTCCGGAAGTCTTTCCAAGTGCATAATTGTGATTTCTTTCAAGGTCAATGAAAATTTTGGGAAACAAAACGAAAGGCAGGAGCCCACACATGCCAACGAATCTCGAGGTATCTTGCTTTGCATCCTCTTTGAGGGACGTTGCGTCCTCCACCAAAGAGGTTGGCTGACCAGCAACCTAGGAGAGAAGTCCTACTCCTGATCTGTCCTGGTCATCTTTGGAGGTGACTGAATGGCAAATGAATTGGAAGAACGGGCGGCCAAGTAGGAGTGATTGGCTTCGTCAGTTGGCATCATCAGCTGGTAGCAGAGGTGAAGATGAAGGAAGGAGAAGCTGCCTGACATTTGGACCACCAGTCTGTCTATTTGAGTGGCAGCATCAAGGGGGATTTCTGGGGTGAGGGACAGGGACAAAGAAGGAGGGAGGGAGGGAGGGGGAGAAGGAGAAGGGAGGGAAGGAAGGAAGGAAGGAAGGAAAAAGAAGAGGAGGAAAAGGAGAAGGAGAAGAGAGGGAAGAAGAAGGAGAAAGAAGGAGAAGTGGGAGAAGGAGAAGGAGAAAGAAAAGGAGGAGAAAGGAGGGAAGGAAGGAGAGAAAGAGAAGGAGAATGGAGGAAATGGAAAGGAAGAAGAAAGAAAAGGAGAAGGAGGAGGGAGAGAAGGAAGGGGAAGGAGAAAGAATAAGAGAAGGAGGAGGAGAAGGGAGGGAAGGAAGAAGAAGAAAGGAAGGAGGAGGAGAAGGAAAGAGAAAGAATAAGAGAAGGAGAAGGAGAAGGGAGGGAAGGAAGAAGAAGAAAGGAAGGTGGAGGAGAAGGGAGGGAAGGAAGGGGAAGGAGAAAGAATAACAAAAAGAGAAAGAAAAGGAGAAGGGAGGAAATAAAGGGGAAGGAGAAAGAATAAGAAAAGGAGAAAGACAAAGAAAAGGAGAAGGGAGGGAAGGAAGGAGGAGGAAGAGGAGGAGGAGGAGGGAAGCAAGGAAGGAGAATAAGAAAAGGAGAAAGAGAAAGAAAAGGAGAAGGAGAAGGGAAGGAAGGAAGGAGAAGGAAGAGAAGGAGGAGGAAGAGGAGGAGGAGAAGGGAGGCAAGGAAGGAGGAGGAAAAGGAATAAGAGGAGAAGGAAGGAAGGAAGGAAGGAAGGAAGGAAGGAAGGAAGGAAGGAAGGAAGGAAGGAAGGAAGGAAGGAAATTTTCTGATACAGCTACAGATGTCAAATATCAAAGTGCAAAATGTTTGCCCTAGATGCTCTGACAAAATGGGAAGACCTGGATGACAAGACAGGGTCTGTGTTCTGATTCTGCCTTTCCTGTGAGTAGGTACGGAAAGAATAATCTCAAATGTAATAATTTTACCAAGCATTAGACCAATGGGCCTGGCACGTCCTCTTCCTTTGTTCTCAGGGGTCTTAAACATTAGCGGAAAGCCACTGCAAACAAAATGGCTTCTCCTTTGCCACACGACAAGGGATGTATGTGAGACGCAACTGAAACAGAAAGACGGCCTCCCTGCAGGGCCCTTTCCCCGGCTTCATTGCGTTTGAGAACTGAATTCTCGATGGAGGATTAGACTTTCAAATTAATAGACTTTAGGGCAACTCTGTGACAAAGACCAACTACCGAAATATTGTCAGGTATTTAAAATACCTTTTCCAACCCATTCCCCCATTTCTGTTGAATCGTGGTTCCTATCGCTCTGGGCCTTTCCTTTTCGTGGGTCCCAAGCCAGAGGTGGGTTCCTCCCGGTTCTATGGAATCGGTAGTAACTTGGCAGCCTGGGTCGCTGCAACCGGCAGCAACTCAGGCCTGCCACACCCCCGAACCGGCTCTCTCGGCGGTGCCATAGGCGCCGCCATCTTGTTTTTTTGCTTCTGCGCATGTGCAGAACGTTTTGAAATTAAAGCCGCAAAACCCATCAATTACTGAAAATTTAGGGCTGAAAATCTGAACATCTACACAAACCGGGTTGCACACATTTCTCAGTCCCCAGGCATATAAATGTTTCAGCAATGTGAAATATAAAAAAAACCAAAAAACTTTGCCATGATAAATGTATCAAGGCAAGGGAGCTGTTTCTTGTTAATCCTTGCAAGGCAAATTAAAAACAACAAATCAATTCATTTATCTTGAAATAAGCACCCCGGGTAGCACGCCTTCAATTCTGCAAAAGGTTACTCTTGGTTAGGACCATTAATCCATTAAAAACCAGCTTTTATTTCAAAAACTCACATCCAAAATTGTACCTACCTTTGCCTGAGATTCGTCATGGCCATTAGTCTCTAACTCCTTGGTGTTTTTTTTTAACTGCAGAAGAGAGAAAAACAACAACAACAATCATGATTAGCGAGGTTCACACACAGTTATTGTTGATTTATAACAACACAGCGAACAAAATATACGGAGCGTACAACTCTAATGAGCTGTTTGCCGAAACCAGTTAGAAAGCAACCTAGTTAAGATCTGATAGGTTGGCTTAAAAAAATAATAAAATAAAAGGAAGTTGACGCTCGTTATTTTTTTTAAAAAATAATAAGATTAGGAAGCCATCTCAAGGCATAAGAAGGGTGCAAAATTGGCTTTCAAGAGTAATAAACGCTTTCATTTCCCATTTGATTGCTATTAATTTTGAACTTTGCAAGCGATTGCAAAGTTGCTGGTAGCTAAGTAGCAGGCAGCTAATAATTGCTTCTGAGTTATGAGTTTTGGGGCATTTTTGAAAATGCCGTGATGGGTTTTTCTGCTCAGGAACCGAATTGGGAAGATAAAGCAGCTCATTTGATGGCCTCAGTCTTCTCCGCGTCAGGGTGGCTGCAGGCCATCCGGAAAAAAAGAAAGAGGAATATTCTTAAGGGGAAAAATTAAATCAAATGCCACATGATTTCATAAACATGTTGAAACGCTGAGGAAAGGTGATGTGGTTGTGTTGTAGCAGAACAATGCTATCTGGTTTTTGGGGGAAATTGAGCCATCCTATTGGATAGTGTACAGCAAGAGATTAGTTTTGCAAGCATCATCATCTTCATTTAACGACCCCATAATCCCTTGCGGGGTGGAGTCTGGGCAACTGAATGGAGCTAGCAGAGTGTTTACTGGCCGGATGCCCTTCCTGTTGCCAATGCAGAGTTATATTCAGCAGATCTATTCTCATTGTGCCCAGAGAGAGAAATATCTGTCTCTACCTAGGATCGAACTCACAGCCTCCTGATTGTGAGGCGAGAGCACCACCTCTAGGCCACTGCACGACTCCATTAGTTTTGCAAGCATGCCGATTATAAAAAGATCTTTATTTTAAAGTACATACAGTTAATCCTCGGCTTACGACAGTTCGTTTAGTGACCATTCGAAGTTACAATGGCGCTGAAAAAGCAGCTTATAACTGTTTTCACACTTACAACTGTTTGTGGCATCCCCGTGGTCACATGATCAAATTTAATGTTTTTAAATGAATCAATACAGGCGGTCCTTGAGTTTTGACCACAACTGAGCCCAAAATTTAGGTTGCTAAGTGAAACACTTGGGAAGTGAGCTTGTCCCAGTTTTACGACTCTTCTTGCCACAGTCGCTAAGTGAATCATCGTATTTGTTAAGTTAGTAACACGGTTGTTAAGTGAATCTGGCTACCCTGTTGACTTTGCTTGTCGGAAGGTCGCAAAAGGGGATCACGTGACCCCGGAACTCTGCGACCATCATAAATATGAGTCAGTTGCCAAGCATCCGAATTTTGTTCACATGACCACGGGGATACTGCAACGGTCGTAAGTGTGAAAAATGGTCCTAAATCGCTTTTTTCAGTGCTGTTGTAACTTTGAACGGTCACTAAATGAACTGTTGTAAGTCGAGGACCATTTGTAGTGGAAACAACCCCTTTTATAGAGGTGAATTAAATACGTTATAACCTGTTTATGCAGAATTGAATCCTTATTTTCTTGTGCGTGCAATCATTGTTTACAGATTCAACGTAAGAAAAGTATAAATACAGCAGTTTGCACATTTGGACACCCCTTCAATCCGTTCTCTGTAAGATAATATCTTTGTGAAATATTCTTCACCAAGAGTAACAGCTTCTAAATGTTTCATTTTGGAATTTGCAGTTCAAAAGGATCCCTTCGTTTTGGAACCTTTTGTCCATTCATTTTTTGGAACTTTTTGTCCATTCTCTAGCTAAGAAATATTTTTAGATCACTGCATGTTTGAGATCTCCCCATAGACTTTAAGTGAAAGTTTGAATAACAGAATAACAGAGTTGGAAGGGCCCTTGGAGGTCTTCTAGTCCAACCCCTTGCTCAAGCAGGAGATTCTCTACCATTCTGGACAAATGGTTGTCCAATCTCTTCTTAAAAACCTCCAGTGATGGAGCATCCTCAACTTCTAAGGCAAGTTGTTCCACTGATTAATTGTTCTCAATGTCAGGAAATTCCTCCTTAGTTCAGGTTGCTTCTCTCCTTGATTATTTTCCATCTGTTGCTTCTTTTTCCTGCCTTCTGGTGCTTTGGAAAATAGCTTGACCCCCAAATCTTCTTTGTGGCAGCTCCTCAAATATTGGAAGACTGCTATCATATCACCCCAGTCCTTCTTTTCATTAACCTAGACATACCCAATTCCTGCAATCGTTCTTTCATGAAGATACCTCATAGTAGCTCATGTGAAGATGTGTTTTGGATCGTTGAAATATTTAACCTCTTTTCAATTGCAATTTCTTCCCTGAATATAGAAGATCAGCTTCTAGGACATGTTGATCCTTGAATCCATTGTTCTTTCAGTTCACACAATATCTCCTGTGCCAAATGCGCCTAGTGTGGTTTGGGCAAACTGTAGAATGTTTCTTTCATCGTTCCAAATCACTTTGTTGGGAAAAGTTTGGGGTTTAATCAAAGCTTTCTTACAACTTCCCTAGACAATGATTTGTGTAGTAAAATCAGAGAAGAGAGCTGCATCCTATGCTGATCGTTGTTGGATAAGCTACTCTATATTGTAGATCTGGAGAGAACTTACTCCAGGCCAGCTAATTTTTCAGCAGGTCATTTCAAGAAATCTGTGAATTCCATTTTTCATTCTGGACCAGTTTTCAGCCAGCTCGTCCATCCATCCATCCATCCATCCATCCATCCATCCATCCATCCATCCATCTATCTATCTATCTATCTATCTATCTATCTATCTATCTATCTATCTATCTATACGCAGTGCTGAAAAATCCCCCCAAAAGCCCAAAACAAGATGGTGATGCATGAGCAGTGCCGGAAACTTGGCTTCTGAGCATGCTCAGAAGAAAAAATAAAAAATTAAAAAAAATCCTCCCCCCAAAAAAATTCAAAAAATTTTTTTTAAAAAAAGATGGCAGCGCCCACGGACCGGCACTGACTGAACTGGTTCCATGATGTCATCGTGACATCACCAGTGGGTCGCTACCGGTTTGGGCGAACCGGTCCGAACCAGGAGGAACCCACCTCTCATATATATCTTCTAGCTTTCCTCTTCTTGAGTCCAACAGTTCTAAGCTTCCATTTCTTAACAATAGTTCTTAGAATTGAAATTGCTAGGTGGAAGCATTTATAGATTTTTTTATCGCCTTTACCTTCTTTGAAAGAGTGAATTATTTTCCACTTCAAACGCTCAGACAGCTGTTTAGAACAGGGCCTGGTTGTTGAAAGGAGACAGAACAATTATCACAGTGGGAGAGATGAGAAAGGGAAGTTCAGAGTGTTTACCTCTGGGACCATCCCCTGGGAGCCTACGGGGAGATTCATCTTTGGGGCCTTCTTAACAGCTTTATGGGGATTTCTCTCTTTTTTTTTTAGGAGTGATATTGAATCAAGTAGAAGGGTGCCCGAATAGCTGCAGCCGTCTTTGCAACTGTTTTGTTATTTTGAATCTGTAAACAACTGCAGACAGACCTCAAGTACCCATTCAAATGTATAAGATGATGCTGTTTTTAGGTTTGTAACTGTGCCAGGCAGGAGAGATGGACAGTGTAGGAGATATAGATAGATGATAGATAGATAGATAGATAGATAGATAGATAGATAGATAGATAGATAGATAGATAGATAGATAGATAGATAGATAGATAGATAGATAGATAGATATAGATATAGATATTGTAGATAGATGATAGGTAGATAGATAGATGATAGATAGATAGACAGACAGATAGATAGATATAGATAATTAGATGATAGATGATAGATGATAGATAGAGATATAGATATTGTAGATAGATGATAGGTAGATAGATAGATGATAAATGTGGAGTTTCTGAAGATGCCCTAAATTGACAATAGACAGATAGATACATATACATATACATATACATATACATATACATATACATATACATATACATATACATACATACATACATACATACATACATACATACATATATATATATATATATGATAGATAGATAGACAGACAGACAGTCAGTCAGTCAGTCAGTCAGTCAGACAGACCGACAGACAGATATATGATAGATAGAGATAGATTTAGATATAGATAATTAGATGATATATGATAGATAGATATAGATAGATAGTTCATAGATAATGGATAGACAGACAAACAGACAGACAGACATATCACTGAGAAAATGAGGCTGTAACACCATATTGTGTAACTTTGTTCAGCAGAGGACAAAAAAAACACAACAGGGAAGGGTAACAAGCTTATTTTTCATTTTCTCCGCACATTGACGGCTTTACCTCTCCACCCACAAATTGGAATCCCCTTTGAGCAGAGCAGGGAGAGAAAGAAAAATCATTTGTTCAGTGTATAAAGTGATAAATAAGAATGCTAGACTCCCAGCAGCTCACAGCCACAAAAATACAGTGTACATTCATTAATGGGTTTCTTCTAACAATCAGAATTCCATCCATCTATTTCTCACTCTGCCCACCCTCTGTGTGTGTGTGTGTGTGTGTGTGTGTGTGTCTGTGTCTTTGTGTGTGAGAGAGTCTTTGTGTGTGTGTGTGTGTGTCTTTGTGTGTGTGTGTGAGTCTTTGTGTGTGTGTGTGTGTGTGTGCACGCGTTACATGGTGTGGGGGTAGAGATTGACTTCGTCATGGATGTTTTGTGTTTGGAGGAAAAAAGGAAGAAGAGAAAAATACACAATAACGAGACATTGAAATAAATAGCATCAGGTTGCTTCTATGACTAATAAACACACACCGTATTGCATCAAATGCCACTTCTCTGTTCCTTCCATTTTTCCCTAATTGCTTATTCCGACAACACACAAATGTTTGAAAATGGCTATTCTATAGATGCAGAGAGCTCCATTGTGAGATCAAATGTTCAATTAAATAGCCTTAAATCGCCTAATTTTATTAACATTTATTATTTGGCGCAAAATTGAAAGACCACGGAAACATGAAAAGAACAAGCCAAGAAAAAAAGATATAGACGAATAAAAGAAAAAGTGAAGGACGGGAAAAAGACCAAGAAAAATAACCGCAGGAGCACTTACAAGCATAATGATTGCTATTTTCACCTCTGTGAATAGCATGGTTCCCTTCTACCCATAAACAACCCTTAATCGGTAAATCCCAAAATCACCAATTCCCTTTGACCATTTTCAGCAAAAAAGAAAAAGAAAATAAAAGTCCTTGAAGGGAGTCCAGTTTTTTTCTAAAAGCAATTGTAGTTCCCCCCTTAAGCAAACAAACCAATTATGTTATTTCTGCAAACTCAGCCATCTTCGCCACTCACTGCCCCATTGTGGGTATTTCTGCATTCTTACATTTTTGTGGGTATAATAATCTCACTGCACTTACCATATACAAAACCTACTTGTCCATCAGTAAATATTCTTGAATTAAAAATTCAAGAGACATTGTTGTTGTCTCTATCTATTTGTCTGTCTATCCCTCTACCATCTATCTAACTATCTATTTCTCTCTCTCTCTCTCTCTCTCTCTCTCTCTCTCTCTCTCTCTCTCTCTCTCTCTCTCTCTCTCTCTCTCTCTCTCTCTCTCTCTCTCTCTCCCATCTATCACCTATCCATCTATCCAACTATCTATCTATCTATCTCCCAGGTTTCAAACTCGCGATATCACGTTGCCGTCACATGGCTGACGCTTTTCCTATTCGCTGAGCTGGGGTGGGTGTGGCCTGCACGTGACGCAACTGGCCTGTGGGCCGCCAGTTTGACACCCCTGATCTATCTCTATCATCTCTCTATCTCTCTATTATCTATCCATTATCTATCTACTTATCCATATCTATCTATCTATCTATCTATCTATCTATCTATCTATCTATCTATCTATCTATCTATCTATCTATCTATCTATCTATCTATCTATCTATCCATCCATCCATCCATCCATCCATCCATCCATCTACCCATCCATCCATCCACCCATCCACCCATCCACCTACCCATCCATCCATCTACTCATCCATCCATCTACCCACCCACCCACCCATCCACCTATCTATCCATCTATCTGTCCTTCTATCCACCCACCCACCCACCCACCCGTTCATCCATCCACCCATGCACCCACCCACCCATCCACCCATCCATCTCCCCATCCATCCATCCAGCTATCTATCCATCTATCTGTCCTTCTATCCACCCACCCACCCACCCACCCGTTCATCCATCCACCCATGCACCCACCCACCCATCCACCCATCCATCTCCCCATCCATCCATCCAGCTATCTATCCATCTATCTATCCTTCTATCCATCCATCTCCCCACCCATCCATCATCTCATCCATCCATCCACCTATCTATCCATCTATCTATCCTTCTATCCATCCATCCATCCATCCATCCATCCATCCATCCATCCATCCATCCAACTATCATCTATCCAATTTATAAAGCTGCCATCTCAAGAGCAAGTGGGTCTGGGCAGCATACAACAAAATTGAACAATAAATCTGTAAAAAAAACATTAACAACTAATAAAATAATTTTTTTTTAAAAAAACTATAAAAACAGATTTCTGAGCCCGAGGCTTTGTCCACAATTATAGCCGTGTGTAATCGGGGAAACTGATCCAGGAAGCTTGGCCTGAGCTGCCCTTGTTAGCACTCTACTGTTTCCTAAAGGCGAGTTACCAAAGCCAATCCTTTCCTTAATTTCAGCAGCTACTTAATCTCTCGATAATCAGGAATGAATTAACTTCAATTAGACGACAGAATTGCTAAGCTTTATCAGCTTCAGCTGCAATGACTCTGGCTACAATGATATAAGACTGAACTCTCGGCTCCTGTCTACACAGTTGCTGCCTCGGCTCCCAATGACCGGTTTCCACACAGCTCAAGCATCTTGAGGCAATCAAGTTCCCTCAAAAGAATGAGGAGTAGCTACTCTTGCTTGGGGTCTTCGTGTCCTCCTTGAAGACTGGAGTTAGGACGCCATGAGAAGATGGGCTCAGAACCACAGGGCCACGGACAAGGAGCGCTTACACAAGAGTGGCATCCATCTACTTCACAATCTAGCATGATAAGGAACAACTACCACCATCATCATCATCATTATCTTTGTTTAATGACCCCATAATCCCTTGCGGGGTGGAGTCTGGGCAACTGAATGGAGCTAGCGAGTGTTTTAATGGCCGGATGCCCTTCCTGTCACCAATGTGGAGTTTTGTTCAGCAGATATATTCTCAGTGAGCCCAGAGGGGAGGGGGGGAGGAGAGGAGAGGGGTGTGGAGTGGAGTGGAGGGGTGTGGAGTGGAGGGGAGGGGAGAGGGGTGTGGAGTGGAGGGGAGTGGAGTGGAGAGGAGAGGAGAGGAGAGAGGTGTGAAGTGGAGAGGTGTGTGGAGTGGAGTGGAGTGGAGTGGAGAGGAGAGGAGAGGAGAGGACAGGAGAGGAGAGGAGAGGAGAGGAGAGGAGAGGAGAGAAGAGGAGAGGACAGGAGAGGAGAGGAGAGGATAGTGGAATGGAATAGAGTGGAGGGAAGGGGAGGTGTTCATCCTATCTAATGAACACATCATTTATGTATTACTTAACTAAAATGTTACTACTGTCTGTTTGTTTGAAGTAATCTCTCCTCCTCCTAGAGGACTTAATGATGGACTCCTGGAGTAACACCCTGCTGAAGCTTCTCCATTGGGTGTGCACCTGAGTTCAAACTTGACTGCTTAAATCACTGTCAAGATCTATCCAAACCGAGAGGACAAACCTTGTACCCAACTCACCTGTTCCTGAAGGATCTTCAGCATGGCCTGCGTGTGGGAATGCTCTTCTTTTGCTTGTTCGAGTTCTAACTTCTTGTTATTTAATTCCTCTTGGATTTTCAACAGTTGCTACAAAAAAAGAAGAAGGGACATTGATAATTAGGGAGGCTTGATTTATTTAGCCTATGGCATAGCGCATAGTTCTCCAATGTTTCCGGCTTTGAGGACTGGCGGGGGGGAGGGGTTGGTTCCGCGTGAGCGGCCGGAACAACCATTCCATTTGCGAGAGCAGTGTGCACGCGCGCCTGCCACTCATTTAAATGGAGCACACGCATGCACTCTCGCCCACTGCTTGTGAGGATGCACTTGTGCGCGCGCTCACACTTGCCAGACGTTTCCGAGGCCTGGTTGCAAACACCCCATGGCCAGCAGTGAGTGTATAATAATAATAATAATAATAATAATAATAATAATAATAATAATAATAATAATAATAATAATAATAATAATAATAATAATAATAATAATAATAATAATAATAATAATAATAATAATAATAATAATAATAATAATAATAATAATAATACTACAACCTTCAAATTACTCACCGGGATAATTGCAGATAACATAATGGATTATTTGGAAACAAATAACATCTTGCCAGTAGAGCAAAAAGGCAACAAAAGAAGGAGCAGGGGCACAAAAGATCAGTTCCTAATTGACAAAACGATACTAGAAAACTGTAAGAATAGAAAAACGAACTTGAATATGGTCTGGATTGATTACAAAAAGGCGTACGACTCACTGCCACACAGCTGGATCATCAAATGCTTAGAAACTATTGGCATCAGCAAAAATATTACATCATTCACTGAAAAAGCGATGAAACAATGGAGAACTGTGTTGGCAGTAGGGAATGAGAACTATGGAATGGTTAATATCAAGAGAGGAATTTTTCAGGGAGATTCACTTTCACCCCTCCTCTTCATCATCGCAATGATCCCACTATCAGTAATCTTAAAAAAATGAAACTTGGATACCAAATAGCCAAAGATGCTGAAAAAATTTCACATTTATTGTATATGGATGATTTAAAACTGTATGGAAAGTCAGAAATAGAAATCCAATCACTGACCAACACAGTCCTAATATTCAGCACAGATATCTCAATGCAGTTTGGCATGGAAAAATGTGCCACTGTATCTATGAAAAGGGGCAAAATCACTACATGTGACGGAATTGAAATGCCCAATGGCCAATTAATTAAATGCAATCAAAATGAAGCCTATAAATATCTGGGCATTCTGCAGTTGGATAACATCAGACATGGAGAAGTGAAAACTATCATTAGAAGAGAGTACACCAACAGAGTTAGGAAAATTTTGAAATCTAAATTAAATGGTGGAAACACCATCAAGGCCATGAATACCTGGGCAATACCAGTCATAAGATACACGGCTGGTATAATTAACTGGACACAAGCTGATTTGGACATTTTGGACCGAAACACCAGAAAACTAATGACAATGCACTACAGTTTACATCCACCTAGTGACACTGATAGACTTTACCTGCCCAGAAAATCAGGTGGCAGAGGACTACTACAAGTAAAGCAAACAGTTGAAGAAGAAAAGCATGCATTGGCGGATTATTTAAAAGAAAGTCAAGAACATCTATTAATTGAAGTAAAGAACAAAAATCTACTGAAGGTCCAACAGACGAAACAAGAATACAGAAAAAATGTGATAAAATCAAGAATGGAGAGTTGGCAAAATAAAGCATTACATGGCCAATTTCTGGAAAAAATAAAAGACAAAGTGGACAGTGAAAAAACTTGGTTATGGTTAACATCTGGTACTTTAAAGAAAGAAACAGAATCATTGATCCTGGCCGCACAAGAACAGGCAATTCGTACAAATGCCATAAAGGCCAAAATTGATAAATCTTCAAATGATGCTAAATGCAGATTATGCAAGGAAGCTGATGAAACTGTAGCCCATGTGCTCAGCTGCTGCAAGAAAATCGCGCAGACTGATTACAAATTACGACACAACTCTGTTGCACAAATGATCCACTGGAATTTATGCAAAAATTATAACATCCATACTGCTACAAACTGGTGGGAACACAAGCCTGAAAAAGTCACTGAAAATCAGATGGTCAAGATCTTGTGGGATTTTCGTATACAAACAGACAAGGTACTGGCGCATAATACACCAGACATCACGCTGGTCGAGAAAAACAAGGTGACTATTATTGACATTGCAATACCAGGGGATAGCAAGGTCGATGAAAAGGAACACGAAAAAATCGCAAAATACCAGGACTTAAAAATCGAAATCCAACGATTATGGCACAAACCAGCAGTGGTAATTCCAGTAGTGATTGGAACACTGGGTGCTATCCCAAAAGCACTGAAATTACATTTAAAACAGCTCAAAATTGACAAAATCACCATCAGTCAAATGCAGAAAGCCGCACTGCTCGGTTCCGCACATATACTTCGAAAATACATTACGACTTCCTAGGCCCCTGGGTGGGGCTCGACTAGTAATCAATGCCAAATCCGGCGAAACAACTGGCCGCTGTGATACAATTGTATAATAATAATAATAATAATAATAATAATAATAATAATAATAATAATAATAATAATAATAATAATAATAATAATAATAATAATAATAACAGAGTTGGAAGGGACCTTGGAGATCTTCTAGTCCAGTGATGGCGAACCTATGGCACGCGTGCCACAGGTGGCACGCGGAGCCATATCTGCTGGCACGCGAGCCATTGCCCTAGCTCAACTCCAGCATGCATGTGCGTGCCGGCCAGCTGATTTTTGGTTAGTGTGGAGGCTCTGTGAGGGCATTTTAGGTTTCCAGAGGTCCTCCAGGGGGTGTTTTTGCCCTCCCCAGGCTCCAGGGAAGCCTCTGGAGCCTGGGAAGGGCAAAAACCGGACCTACCAGGCCCACCGGAAGTCGGGAAATGGGCCATTTCCGGCCTCCAGAGGGCCTCTGCGGGGGCGGGAGAGGCCGTTTTTGCCATCCCCAGGCATTGAATTATGGGTGTGGGCACTCACATGTATGTGACAGCGCGCGCGCACGCGCTTTTGGCACCCGAGGGGAAAAAGGTTCGCCATCACTGTTCTAGTCCAACCCCCTGCTTAGGCAGGAAACCCTACACTACTTCAGACAAATGGTTATCCAACATCTTCTTAAAAACGTCCAGTGTTGCTCCTGGTTCAGCCCGGTTCAGCGAACAGGTAGCGGCAGTGGTGGGAGGCTCCGCCCACCCACCCGGGATGCTTCTGCACATGCGCAGAAGCATTGCGTGCGCATATGCGAGCACACACGCAAACTGGTAGCGACGGGATTTAGAACCCACTACTGCTCACGGCCCACTAGTGGGCTGTGGCCCACAGACCCCTGGCATAACATGAAAAGGTAAAGGTTTCCCCTGTCCAGTCGTGTCCGACTGATTTCTTGGCTGAGGGAGCCAGCGTTGTCCGAAGACAAACGCCATTTCAACACTGTTGCCTTCCCACCAAAGTGGTACCTATTTATCTACTTTAATTTGCATGTTTTCAAACTGCTAGGTGGGTAGGAGCTGGAGCAAGGAACGGGAGCTCACCCCGTCAATGAGCGCTCGGGTCTCGAACCTTGGCTGTCAGCATCTTTAACGGCTGAGCCATCCTGCCCCCCTTTATAACATGCATGGACTTACAATATAGATATAAATGTTTCACCTAAATTAAAACACACAATAAAATATAAATGTTAAAAAGATCCGTGTTCCAATATCAGTGACTAGGCCATCTAACCATTGAACCGCAGCATCATTTATTGGAAAAAAGTCAGATACTGGACCCTTCTACAGGTAGTCCTCAGTTTACGACCACAACTGAGCCCGGAATTTATGTTGCTCAATGAGAAATTTGGTAAGTGAGTTTTGTCCCATTTTGCGACTTTTTGTGCCATGTTTGTTAAGTGAATCCCAGCAGTTGTTAAGTTGGGAACATGGTCGTTAAGTGAATCTTGCTTCCCCATGAATTTTGCTTGTGAGAACGACAAAATTTTTTGATCACATGACCCCCCCCCCCGGGATGCTGCAGCCATCTTAAATATGAACCAGTTGTCAAGGGTCCGGATTTCGATCACGTGACCACGGAGATGCCGCAACGGTCCTAAGTGTGACAAACTCACAAGTCACTTTTTTCAGTGATGTTGTAACTTCGAGTGGTCACTAAATGAACTGTTGAAAGGACAACCTGTTTATGCCCTCAGCTTACAGCCGGTCACGATGTGATCTACGGTTTGACCGGAGGGGGGGGGGGCACAATCACAGTGAGGGGAGGGCACTGTAGCCCATTTATACAGGGAGTCCTCACAGACGCCGTGTGAGGCACGAACCCCGTCCAGGGTTGTGCATTGTTGGCCGGGTAGTTCAAAAGCCGGCACCTTTTGCGTGGGGTCGTCTAGATTAGATTAACAGAGTTGGAAGGGGCCTCGTAGGTCATCTAGTCCACCCCCCTGCCCAAGCAGGAGATCCTACACCATTTCTGAGAGATGGCAATCCAATCTCTTCTTGAAAGCCTCCAGTGATGAAGCTCCCACAACTTCTGAAGGCAACTTCTGTTCCATGGGTTGATTGTTCTCACTGTCAGGAAATTTCTCCTTATTTCCAGGTTGAATCTCTCTTTGATCAGTTTCCATCCATTGTTCCTTGTCTGGCCTTCGTGTGCTTTGGAAAATAGCTTGACCCCCTCCTCTCTGTGGCAGCCCCTCAAATATTGGAAGACTGCTATCATGTCTCCCCTGGTTCTTCTCTTCACTAGACTATCCATGCCCAGTTCCTGTAACCGTTCATTGTATGTTTTAGTCGCCAGTCCCCTAGTCATCCTGGTTGCTCTTCTCTGCACTCTTTCTAGAGTCTCAACATCTTTTTTATAGTGTGGTGACCAAAACTGGATGCAGTACTCTAGGTGTGATCTTACTAAGGCTTTATAGAGTGGTATTAGTACCTCCCTTGATCTTGAAGACATCTCTATATGTGTCTTCCCTAGTCTGGGTGCTCTGGAAGAAAAATCTCTCCAGGATTGCAGAGTCTTGCACCAATGCTGTGTATTGAATTTGTTCTGTTTTTGCGGTGGCGTCTCGACTGACGGACACGCAAATCACGTCTGCCTCCGTCTTGTGCTGCTCGGCCTGCCTCCAAACACAACCTCTCTTCACATAACATGAGGCTTCGCCGTACATTAAAACTTTCAAACTCCTCGCCGCGGGACCAACCACAAAGCTGCTGTCACATCTATCTGGGCCAAAGTCAGATTTGTTGAAGGAGACCCTGTGTCTTTAATAACACTGGGTGGGGGGGAATAAACATTGCAGGCCATAAATAATTTATGCGTGCAGCCCTTTAATATAATTAGTCTCTGGCCCACCGCCATCTCGTTTCCTACAAAGCCATCGCCTGAATTAGATTTGCGCTGAGTTGCCAAGAAGACCCCCCAAAAAATGGCTCCCGCCCTCTGCTGAGAGAGCGGACCCCTTGCAAATCGATGTATTGGCAGTCAATAGCAATAGCAATAGCACTTAGACTTATACACCGCTTCATAGTGCTTTCCAGCCCTCTCTAAGCGGTTTACAGAGTTCAGCATCTTGCCCCCAACAATCTGGGTCCTCATTTTACCCACCTCGGAAGGATGGAAAGCTGAGTCAACCTTGAGCCGGTGAGATTTGAACAGCTGAACTGCTGAACTAGCAGTCAGCTGAAGTAGGTTGCAGTGCTGCTTTTAACCGCTACGCCACCTCAGCTCCTCAGTGATGAAAAAGGGAAGAGTTGGGGGACTAATTGTGATATTTATTGATTCGTTTATTTATTGGTATCCTGCCTTTATTTTAGAAACAACTCCAGGCAGTGAGTATCTCCAACACATCTTCCTCCTTCTATTTTCAACCACAAAAACAACCCTGTAAGGTATGTTGGCCTGAGAAAGATAGAGAGAGACTGGCTCAGAGTCACCCAGCTGGCTTTCATGCCTAAGGCAGGACTAGAACTCACAGTCTCCTGGTGATTGGTCCAAAGTCACCCAGCTGACTTTCATGGGTAATGCAGGACTAGAACTCATCATCTCCTGCTTTCTAGGGAAGTTCCAGGGCTCCGAAAAGGCCTTCAACTTTTCCAGTCCAATATGGAGCTCAGAAGATACGGAGCTCACATATTCAAGGGGTGATGGAAGATGGATCTCAATATCCATTATTTTGCCTGGAAATATACAGTATTTGTTGAACCTAAGTTAAAAACGACTTCCTCTAAGCCATTCCCTGTATCTTCGCTTCCATCAACATGTTCATTTGCATCTGCAAAGAATTTCTCGCTATGTTAATCTAATTAAACTGAAGAACAGAGCCCCTGGTTAATACATCATTCCATTTGCTTGTTAAAATTTCTAAAATGTGTAAAAGATGTTCTGGATAAGACATGGTTGATCATTGTTAAGAGGAGGAGGAGGAGGAGGGAAGACGGAGGAGGAAGAGGAGGAGGAGGAGAGGGAAGGAGGAGAGAAGGAGGAAGAGGAGGAGGGAAGGAGGAGGAGGAGGAAGAAGGAGGAGGAAGAAGGAGGGGGAGGAAGAGGAGGAGGAGGAAGGAGGGGGAGGAGAATATGGAAAGAAGCAGAAGAAGGGGGATGTTTTCATTATTGTTTTTTTGTTTGACAAAGAATATGAAAAGCTGCCATTAAACCGGTGATGATGAAGCAGACGATTGTTTTCCAATTAAGCTAAATGCTACAGAAATCCAAGTTCCCCGCGTGTGGAGGAAACAAAAAGGGCGGATACGTGGCACAGCCCCGAGGAAAATGGATGGTGGGAAGAAATGTGCCATTAATTGCAGTTAGCTGGGCCTTGGCGTTTGGGTCAATACTGTCTTGGAAACGTCAGCCCATCTATCACTTATTGGCCTCATCTTCAGCCAAG
>JALIGW010000021.1:13594091-13714091 GCA_023053685.1 Diadophis punctatus similis
TCCCAAAGGTGCTTTTTTCAAGAGGCAACTGGACTTCCTTCGTTTTTCTTTGAAGACGTTTTGCTTCTCATCCAAGAAACTTCTTCGGTTCTTGAGACACAACATAGGAGAACAAACCCATCAGGACAAGATTCAGTACTTCCATCTGCATTTAGAAGACCCAGGCCACTCTTTTGAAGACAGCAAAGTCCACATTTTGGACAGAGAGGACCACTGGTTTGAAAGAGGGGTCCAAGAGGCCATCTAGGTCATAACTGAACAGCCCTCTTTCAACAGAGGGGGAGAGACACAGCACCACCCATCTCCTGTTTACAACACAGTCCTTGCAGCAGTTCCAAGAAGGCTCCACACTCATTTGCATTACTCAGGTGACCCTGAGGACACAGATAAACCTCCAAGTGGCCTCAAGGACTCTCAGAAAGAGTACTAATGACCAGATGACTGCAAGGAGTATAAATCCTTCCATCCTCCACTGTTCAGTCAAAACTGAAGAAGCTTCTTGGATGAGAAGCAGAACATCTTCAAAGAGAAACAAGAAAGTCCAGTTGTCTCTTTGAAAAGCATCTTTGGGACAACCATGACCTAGATGACTGAGAACCTCCATAGACATAAAACCATTTAGTTATTTATTCCATTAGATGTGATAGCTAATAACTTGTGTCTTCATGAATTTGCCCGATTAGTGTGTCCACAACAGCATGTGGCAAAGTTCTATGGTAGACAGGCTCTCATAGTACAAGCAGTAAACCTTTGTCAATCCTAAATAATAGTGAATGCAACTTGTCAGCTATGGAAATGTACATTAACAGCAAAAGACCAATGAGAGTTGGTGAAGTTCTAAGGAAACAAGACATCATGAAAGACAGAATAACAAAATAACCGAGTTGAAAGGGACCTTGGAGGTCTTCTAGTCCAACCCCCTGCTCAAGCAGGAGACCCTATATATCATTTCAGATAATTGGTTATCCAATCTCTTCTTAAAAACTTCCAGTGTAGGAGCACCCACCACTTCTGAAGGCAAGTTGTTCCACTTATTAATTGTTCTAATTTTCGGGAAATTTCTCCTTAGTTCTAGGTTGCTTCTCTCCTTGATTAGTCAAGGATTAGACAAGTTGAAGAAGCTCTGTCATCCTTCAGATATTGCTTACAATGAGGGGATGTGAATGATGCATTAGTATACAACCTGTCATAATGGTAGTAAGACTAGGATATTAGATGTGGGGGTGAGGGGGGAAACCCTTTTTCCAAAGGCGTTTCTGCAGTTTGGATGGTGGCTAAGACAACGTAAGAACTTGGAACTGGTTCAATTCTGGTTGCCCAACAAGGGCCATTAAAGCTCAAACATCTTTTCACCCTCCTTCCTATATTACCATGTGGAATTTATAGCCATGCAGCTTTCCACATTGTAAGGCACATGCTCTTATTAATCTCACTGGGTTTTTTTTAAGCTTTGGAGGAAAAATGTACATGGATTTCTCTGTCCATTCTTCTGCAGCTTACACCCACCTCTTAATAACTATAATGTACCTTTTTTTCAATTTACAGAATAAGAGGGCATTAGTCTTTTAGCTGGCTGATGGGACTTTTAATTTAATGGGAAAAAGTTGCTGACAGGGGCTATTACTCTCCCTCACGTAAACAATTCTGTGTGTAGGCCAGAAGAACCTAATTGACAGACAAGACATTTCCCTTGCCTGTCTCTGGTCTTGGCATTTGGTTTGCGTTGATGAGGTCTGGAGACCTTTGCAGGAAGCTGTTCTCTTTTTCCATAGGCTGCTAAAACTGTTTCAGAATTCCACGCGATGCTTAAGAAGACACACTCGGAACTATTTCCCTGAACTGGGAAGATCACACATCTGCCTTTAAAAGTTTGCAATACTTTGTTTTTTGAAATAGAGGACTTTAATCTGATTGGACGGGAGGGAGCTGACTGTAATCTACTGTGACAAAATAATATTATGCAAACTAGACTAGCGGAACCCTGGCAGCACCCAGCTCCGTGAAAAGCAGCTGTTTATATGATTGGGGAAACAGCTGATCGTTGGAGCGTGGGCGGCAGCAGGAAACCAGAACTAGCGGAACCCTGGCTGTACCCAGCTCCGTGAAAAGCAGCTGTTTATATGATCGGGGAAACAGCTGATCGTTGGAGCGTGGGCGGCAGCAGGAAACCGGAACTAGCGGAACCCTGGCTGTACCCAGCTCCGTGAAAAGCAGCTGTTCATATGATCGGGGAAACAGCTGATCGTTGGAGCGTGGGCGGCAGCAGGAAACCAGAACTAGCGGAACCCTGGCTGTACCCAGCTCCATGAAAAGCAGCTGTTTATATGATTGGGGAAACAGCTGATCGTTGGAGCGTGGGCGGCAGCAGGAAACCGGAACTAGCGGAACCCTGGCTGTACCCAGCTCCATGAAAAGCAGCTGTTCATATGATCGGGGAAACAGCTGATCGTTGGAGCGTGGGCGGCAGCAGGAAACCAGAACTAGCGGAACCCTGGCTGTACCCAGCTCCGTGAAAAGCAGCTGTTCATATGATCGGGGAAACAGCTGATCGTTGGAGCATGGGCGGCAGCAGGAAACCAGAACTAGCGGAACCCTGGCTGTACCCAGCTCCGTGAAAAGCAGCTGTTTATATGATCGGGGAAACAGCTGATCGTTGGAGCGTGGGCGGCAGCAGGAAACCAGAACTAGCGGAACCCTGGCTGTACCCAGCTCCATGAAAAGCAGCTGTTTATATGATTGGGGAAACAGCTGATCGTTGGAGCGTGGGCGGCAGCAGGAAACCGGAACTAGCGGAACCCTGGCTGTACCCAGCTCCGTGAAAAGCAGCTGTTTATATGATCGGGGAAACAGCTGATCGTTGGAGCGTGGGCGGCAGCAGGAAACCGGAACTAGCGGAACCCTGGCTGTACCCAGCTCCGTGAAAAGCAGCTGTTCATATGATCGGGGAAACAGCTGATCGTCGGAGCGTGGGCGGCAGCAGGAAACCGGAACTAGCGGAACCCTGGCTGTACCCAGCTCTGTGAAAAGCAGCTGTTTATATGATTGGGGAAACAGCTGATCGTTGGAGCGTGGGCGGCAGCAGGAAACCGGAACTAGCGGAACCCTGGCTGTACCCAGCTCCGTGAAAAGCAGCTGTTCATATGATCGGGGAAACAGCTGATCGTCGGAGCGTGGGCGGCAGCAGGAAACCGGAACTAGCGGAACCCTGGCTGTACCCAGCTCTGTGAAAAGCAGCTGTTCATATGATCGGGGAAACAGCTGATCGTCGGAGCGTGGGCGGCAGCAGGAAACCGGAACTAGCGGAACCCTGGCTGTACCCAGCTCCGTGAAAAGCAGCTGTTCATATGATCGGGGAAACAGCTGATCGTCGGAGCGTGGGCGGCAGCAGGAAACCGGAACTAGCGGAACCCTGGCTGTACTCAGCTCCGTGAAAAGCAGCTGTTCATATGATCGGGGAAACAGCTGATCGTCGGAGCGTAGTCAGCAGCAGGAAACTGGAATGGGTGGCTAGGGGCATGGCCGGACTGTGGAGGCTGTCTAAGCAGTCAATGGGAGGGCGGGGTTTACACACAGGGGATGTGGGGCACAATATAAGGGGCAGGTGGAGCTAACCATGGTAGCACAAACTTTGCTTTCTTTTGGATGGTCACTTTGTGCCAGATCCGCGTTTCCAGATAAACAAACAAACATCAACTTGTGTTGCTGGCTTTCCTTACGCTAGACACTGGAACATGACACTAGATCTGCTTTGAGCAAGTTCTTAGGAAGGGGATTTCGGGTAGAAATGGAAGGAAGAAAATGAAAGCTCTCTACAAACTCAGGTTGCCCAACACCTGGAACAGCAGGGATCAATCTTGTCCACCTCAAAAGGCTGGCATCAATCTTGACCATCTCCAAGAGCTGACACCAATATTGAGCACCTCAAAGGACTTGACAATCTTGACCACCTGGAAGGGCTGGCATCAATCTTGATCATCCCAAAGGACTGGCATTAATTATGACCACTGGAAGGGCTGGGATCAATTTTGACCACTTGGAAGAGCTGGCATCAATCTTGCAAGTCTCAAAATCCTTCTTTCCTCCCTTGCCTTTACTTTCCAGAGAACGATGGAGGGTCTCATCTGAGATGCTTTCCCTGCCCCTTCTGAGGGCTGAGATCAATCAATCAATCAATCAATCAATCAATCAATCAATCAATCAATCAATCAATCAATCAGAATAGAGCTGGAAAGGACCTCTGAGGTCTTCTAGTCTGACCCCCTGCTCAAGCAGGAGACCATATACCGTTTCAGACAGTTTCTTCTTAAAAGCCTCCAGTGTTGGAGCATTCACAACTTCTGGAGGCAAGCTGTTCCACTGATGAATTGTTCTCACTCACAGGAAATTTCTCCTTAGGTCTAAGTTTCTTCTCTCCTTGTTTAGTTTCCACCCATTGCTTCTTATTCTGCCCTCAGGTGCTTTGGAGAATAGCTTGACTCCCTCTTCTTTGGGGCAACCTCTGAGATATTGGAAGACTGCTATCATGTCTCACCTGGTCCTTCTTTTCTCTAGATTGACCATACCCAATCCAGGGGTGGGATTGAAAAAATTTAGCAACCTGTTGCTGGGTGGGCGTGGCCATGGGGCGTGGCCTACTCGGCCTCCTGCACCACGGTGGGGGGACGGGGTGTTTTCACCCTCCCCAGGCTCCGGAGGCTTTCCTTGAGCTTCTGGGAGGGGGGGAATGGCCTCCTCCGGGCTACGAAGGCCCTCCGGAGGCCAGAAATGGGCCCATTTCTGGACTTCTGATACTTCTGGTTGGCCTGTTTTTCACCCTCCCAGAGCCTCCGTGTGGGCCCTGCACTTACCTCACATCCAAAATGGGCCGCGTGGAGACTCCTGGGAGAGGAGGGGTGGGAGGGGTCAGCCGGTCTTTGCAACTACTGGTTCGGTGAACCAGACGAAAATTAACATCCGGTTTGCCCCAAACCAGTCTGAACCGGCTGAATCCCATCCCTGCCAATTCCTGCAAGATGTCTCATTGTTGTCTAAGAGAGCCGTTTCCTTCCTTCTGTGTCCCAAGGTTATTCTCACATCCCATTGGTGTGGGACAGTAGCCCCATTCACCCTTTCGGAAGCAATGGCCATTTCAACCTTTCGGCTAGAATTCTTGACTTCTGCAAAATTGCTTTACAAATTGTCCTTTGAAAACTTTTCACAGCCCCACGAAGCAGCGCTCAGAGGCCAATAGGCAACGTTTCTTTCTGCTTTCCTAAGGAAGTTTTCCAATTTTGTGTCCGATATAGCAATAGCACTTTACTTATATACCGCTTCATAGTGCTTTTTACAGCCCTCTCTAAGCGGTTTACAGAGTTCAGCATATTGCCCCCAACAATCTGGGTCCTCATTTTACCGACCTCGGAAGGATGGAAGGCTGAGTCAACCTTGAGCCTAGTGAGATTTGAACAGCTGAACTGCTGAACTAGCAGTCAGCCTGCAGTCGCAGCATTTAACCACTGCACCACTTCAGCTCTTGATTCATACAAGAGCCTACTTTTGAAACATTTAACAACTTTCGGTCATGTACTTGGAAGTTAAAACAAATCCCAGGCTGGCGGCAGAAACTTTGTTTTTTTCTTCTTTTTATGATTAGGATAGCAGATGTCTCTCGTTTTGCAAAGTCATCTGGTAATTATTCATAAATAATTCATATTCATATTCATAAAAAATTCATATTCAATGGTGAAAAAAGTAAGGTTCTACATTTAGGCAAGAAAAACAAAATGCACAGGTACAGTATATGTGGTACCTTGCTCAACAGTAGTAACTGTGAGAGGGATCTTGGAGTCCTAGTGGACAACCATTTAAATATGAGCCAGCCGTGTGCAGCAGCTGCCAAAAAAGCCATCACAGTTCTAGGCTGCATTAACAGAGGGATAGAATCAAGATCACGCGAAGTGTTAATACCACTTTATAATGCCTTGGTAAGGCCACACTTGGAATACTGCATTCAGTTTTGGTCGCCACGATGTAAAAAGGATGTTGAGACTCTAGAAAGAGTGCAGAGAAGAGCAACAAAGATGATTAGGGGACTGGAGGCTAAAACATATGAAGAACGGTTGCAAGAACTGGGTATGTCTAGTTTAATGAAAAGAAGGATCAGGGGAGACATGATAGCAGTGTTCCAATATCTCAGGGGTTGCCACAAAGAAGAGGGAGTCAAACTATTCTCCAAAGCACCAGAAGGCAAAACAAGAAGCAATGGGTGGAAACTAATCAAGGAGAGAAGCAACTTAGAACTAAGGAGAAATTTCCTGACAGTTAGAACAATTAATCAGTGGAACAGCTTGCCTCCAGAAGTTGTGAATGCTCCAACACTGGAAGTTTTTAAGAAGATGTTGGATAACCATTTGTCTGAAGTAGTGTAGGGTTTCCTGCCTAGGCAGGGGGTTGGACTAGAAGACCTCCAAGGTCCCTTCCAACTTTGTTGTTATTATTATTATATATGTAGGTCTTTGGGTATTCGGGTTTTCTCCCACGTGAAATTGGAAGTGTTTTGGAGACGTTTCGATGAAGTCTCATTCATCATCATTCATATATATATATATATATATATATATATATATATATATATATATATATATATATATATATATATATATATATATATATATATATATATATATATATATATATATATATATATATATAAAAAATTAGTTGAGGCTGGCTTGGTTCTGATTCAAATGCAAGAGAGATGGAATATCTGTCTGGTTTTTTTTTAAGCCAGGGGAATCTAAGTGATGAAGGCTTCCTTCAGTACTAAAATGTCACAGTTGTATAATTCAATTCCATCTTAAGATCAGGTAAAGAAAATCTCATTTGTTACCATGGATACGAGACATTATTTCCATTTGTTCGTTAGAGGCTTCATACTGGGTATGAAATTAAAGTGTAACGGAGTTTTATGGGGAAAATTAGCTCAGAAATGGGTAAGTATAATGGCAGAACTGCCATTAAGTTGAATGGATTTTCATTTTCAGATCATATCAATTGCAAGATAGTTACTGCAATACAATTGCTGGCATCTAATGGTCAAATATATATATACATACATACATACATACATACATACGTACGTACGTACGTACGTGCGTGCGTGCGTGCGTGCGTGTGTGTGTGTGTGTGTGTGTGTGTGTGTGTGACTGTTTCACTGTTCCTGTTTAAAAAAATGTGGACCTTTGAAAACTTGAAGAAGAAAAAAAGAGAGGAAAAATTTCTTTATTCTTTTTAAAACCATGTGGATGTTTTCCTTGGTTAATTTTTTTTAAAATCTCCAAATATGAGTTCAAGGCTGACAAACATGCAAGATTTCTGTAACTATTTCAGGAGATCAAACATCTTTCCCCGAGTGAATGCAGATAATTCAAAATATCTTTATCCTAAGGAAGCGATGCTTGTTACTGAAAAAAATACCATCTGGATTAGCTTTTCTATCTCATTTGAGGTCATCCTGCAGAATGGTAAAAATTACTCAGTGCAGTCCATTTAGTGACTGAAGTTACAACAAGACTGAAAAAATGCACTTATCACCATTTTTCACACTTACGACTGTTGCGACATCTCCATGGTCACGTGATCAAATTTCAGATGCTTGGCAACTGACTCATATTTATGACGGTGGCAATGTCCCGGGGTCACGCGATCTCTTTTTGTGACCTTCTGACGAGTGTAATCAACAGGGAAATCAGATTCACTTAACAACCGGGTTACTAACTTTACAACTGCCGCGATTCACTTCACAATGGTATCAAGAAAGGTCGTAAAATGAGGCAAAACTCATTGTCTCACTTACCAACATAAATTTGTGGTCACAAGTCAAGGATACCTGTAGTTGTGACATCACCAATAGACCCACACTCACTGCTGAGCATGAGATTCTAGGTGTTTTTGTAGAAAAGCGCTTAAGATAAATTTATTGTCTTATGAAAATAATGTTTATTTTCTCCGTGCTTCCCACTGCATTTTTTCCAGATACAACATTTCGTAGGTGTGTGAAAATATGCGTCTTTATAATTGGAAGAAACTAGAGGACAGAAACACAATTAGCAGAAGGTAACTCTTCGAGATTATCTTCGAGACCGCCTTCTACCACACAGCTCCCAGCGACCGGTGAGATCCCACAGAGTTGGTCTCCTCCAGATCCCGTCAGCTAAACAGTGCCAGTTGGCGGGCCCACGGGGGAGGGCCTTCTCTGTGGCTGCCCCAGCTCTCTGGAACCAGTTAAGAGCCGAGGTGGTGCAGTGGTTAAATGCAGCACTGCAGGCTACTGCTAGTTCAGCAGTTCAGCTGTTCAAATCTCACCAGCTCAAGGTTGACTCAGCCTTCCATCCTTCTGAGGTCGGTAAAATGAGGACCCAGATTGTTGGGGGCAATTGGTGAACTCTGTAAACCGCTTAGAGAGGGCTGTAAAGCACTATGAAGCGGTATATAAGTCTAAGTGCTATTGCTATTGCTATTGCTATTACCTCTTGATATCCAGACTGCCCCCACCCTATTGGCCTTCCGGAAAGCAGTTAAGACCTGGCTCTTCCGGCAGGCTTGAGGCCATTAATCTTGCGGCTGTAATTGGCGAGATCCGGCCATGAAAGGATATGCATGAGTTTTTAATTGTTTTACTTGTTTCAATGTTTTTATGTTTTTACATTTGCAAATGTTGTTAAGCCGCCCAGAGTCCTTGGGGAGTTGGGCGGCATCCAAATGCAATTAAATAAATAATAAATAAATAACTCCTCTTTTCTAACGAGCATTTCATTTCAGGAGGCTTTTTAAATTTAGCTTGTGATAGCCATTCCCCGTCCTCTGTCCAGAACAACTACTTATCCTGATTTGGAAAAAAAAAAGTCCTATTCTCTCTAGAAAAGCCATTTCCTTCAGCAACAAAGACAAATTCCTGTGTCTGTAACGCAGGTTGTTTTTGCTACTATTTGCAAAAGAAAATATAGCCCCAGACACTACGATTTTGCAAAGAGCAAGATTGATGCAGAAGAAATAATGAGTTTTCCTAGATCTGACTGGTTCCGCCTCATTTTCATTACGATATCCTACAAAGATTTTTTTTAAAAAATTTTTTGCTGACGGTCAGGCAAACCAGCAGATGGCATGGTTTGGTCTCCTCGGGACACCTGCCTGACCACAGAGTTAAATCGAAATGAGATTACAATCTTCTCTTCGTAAAATTCAGTGACTTTGGGGGCAAGAATGTCCAAAACTTGAATTCCAAGCAATGTTCAAAATATCTATGAAATTTCAACTGACGAAACAAAGGGGTTGTTTTGGCACCTTCATTGTGGGCAATTTGGAGTATTTTGGTGGCCTCCCGGTGGCCTCCAGAGAGAAACCAGGAGACTGTGAGTTCTAGTCCTGTCTTTTGCATGAAACCCAGTTGGATGACTTTGGGACAATCACCAGGAGATGTGAGTTCTAGTTCCCCCTTATCTATGAAAGCCAGCTGGGTGAACTTGGACCAATCACCAGGAGTCAATGAGTTCTAGTCCCTCCTTAGGCATGAAAGCCAGCTGGGTGACTTTGGGTAAGGTGACCAGATTGTAATATTTGTAAAGCGGGACACCACTGATGGGGGGGTTTCTAGGGGAGCAAGATGGGAGGGGTCCGTCTCTCTTATCCTGCAGCTTTGTGCACCCCCCAACACCCCCCCTTAATCGCAGCCAGGGGTGGGTTCCTACCAGCGCAGGCTTACCTGTTCGTCGCCGCAGAGCCGAAGAAGCTGGTGGCGTTCGCGGCGCGGGGCTTCCCCCGCCCGCTTTCCCCGGCCGCTGGGACACCGCCATTTGCATTCTTTTGCCCTCTGTGCATGCGCAAAGCGTTCTGCTTGCACAGAGGGCAAAAGAACGCAAATGGCGGCGTCCCGGCGTCCAGGGAAAGCGGGCGGGGGAACCCCCGTGCCGCGAACGACACCAGCTTCTTCGGCTCTGCGGCGACGAACAGGCAAGACCGCCGCTGCCCCTCTCACTGCCCTCCCTCCCCGCCTGGCAGGAGGAGGCAGGCGAGGCAGGAGGCAGAGGGGTGTGCAGGGCAAATTCAAATTAAAAAAGCGGGACTTTTTTGAAACGCCATGGGACGCGGGACAAGTTATTAAAAAGCGGGACTGTCCCGCCAAAAGCGGGACGTCTGGTCACCTTAACTTTGTGCCAATCACCAGGTGACAGTGAGTTTTAGTCCCACTTTAGGCATGAAAGCCAGCTGGGTTGCTAGGTCAGCCAACATCTCAACAGGGTTGAGGGAGAAATAGGAAGAGGAATAAACATGAGGTATGTTCGCAATCTCGAATATATAAAATAATAATAATAATAATGAATAAAAATAATAATAAAGGCAGGATATAAATAAATCAGTCTTCTAAATGATAACCAGCTGCTTCTGCGAGTCATTTAAGATTGATCATCATTGGTGGAACAGAACTCGGCCTTCCTACCTGCCACTTCACAAGTGATTGCACCCAACCTGGAGATGTTTCTCCATTCCCAAGAACACTAGCAACTTCACCTTCCCACCGAACAAGATCGGAACAGGTTAAGAGGCGTTAGGCTGATGTACCTGTTGCATGCCTTGGACCGTTTGCTGCAAAAACTGGAGTTGCTGGTCTTTTGTCAAGCTCTCCTCGGTGCGAAACAGCTGGCCCTTCTCTTGCTTGAGAAGTTCCACCTCATTGCGGTAGGCATCGAGTTGCCATCGGAGACTGTCGTTCTCTTCCTTCAGGGCGTAAGCTTGAACGGCTAAGGCTGAGAGAAGGAACAGGGTGGGGAATTAAGATAGAAGAACAAGATCTGACAGATGTTATGCCAGGATAAAGAAAGAGACAGGAAGTTGCAGCTGCTCCTGTCAAAGAAATGAAACCGATGCTCTCTTGGGTTGGCTTGTTGACTCTGTCTTCTTCTGCAGGATTATAGCAGTCTACGAATTAACCAGGGAACATCCAAGATCAACCTTCTATTAGGCAGAAACTTCTCTGTCTTCGGTGCTCTCTGAGCTTGGTTGTTTTCCTGTAGACGTTTCATTACCCAAACTGAATATCATAATCAGTGCTAGTAGAGAGTCCTAGCTAGCACTGATGATGTTACCTAGTTTGGTCATGAAACATCTGCAAGAAAACAACCAAGCTCAGAGAACACCCAAGACCCAACAGTCCTTCTCCTCCTCTTCCTCTTCTTCCTCTTCGTTGTACTCCTCCTTCTCTGCTCCTCAACCTTCTCCCTTCTAATACTGATGATGCTACCTAGTTTGGTCATGAAACATCTGCAAGAAAACAACCAAGCTCAGAGAACACCCAAGACCCAATAGTCCTTCTCCTCCTCTTCCTCCACTTTCTCTTCCTTGTCCTCCTCCTCCTCCTCCTCTGCTCCTCAAACCCTCCTCCCTTCTAGTACTGATGATGCTACCTAGTTTGGTCATTAAACATCTGCAAGAAAACAACCAAGAGCTCAGCTTTTAATCCTGAGCTATAAATATTCTCCTTTATTGGTACTTCTCTGTCTGGTTGACACACACACACCCAGAAACTCAAATAAAACAGTTTCCATACAGATTGTAAACATGGCTGAAGCTTCTAAGAAGACATAATCTAATATTAACCATTGCTTGGATCACAAATCCTGATTTAAGCTTTCTGTCAACTTGCAAAGCTTTCAAGTTGCCATAAGCAGCTGGGCTGTCCCAACTGAAAAGACATTCCACACATGCCTTTCTCCAGATAGTATCCTAGGTTACCAGAGTCAGTAGGAAGGGTGGGGTTTTTACAGCCGTCAATGTGGCTCATTGGAGATTGTGATTTATAACATACCCAGGGAGGAGGGGGGAGACAGGGTCATGGGGGCCCGTAAATTATGTGAGGTCAGAGCAGACTCCACTGGAGTAATTGCTGGAATGTTGCTCCTAATAAATGACTGTATTTCTTTTGAAACTTGGCTCGTGGGCGTTTTTGGCCTCCGGAGGGCCCCTGGGGAGGGCGGGGGGGAGGCCATTTTCACCCTCCGGAGGCTTCAGGAAGGCCTGCTAGGCCCAATACAGGATGTGGGGGGGGGTCGTGCATGCATGCAGGGGAGCACGTGGAAGTTGCACACGTATGCATGGGGGCAGTGCAGGTGGGTCGCACGCACATGCACAGGCGGGCGGGGCACATGGGGGGCATTGAATTATGTGTGTGGGCATGCTGCACACACGCTTTCAGCATCCGAGGGAAAAATGGTTCGCCATCACTGCTCTTGTTCAAGAAAAAAAAATATTGGAGCTCTTGTGTTTGGAGAATTTTCCAAACATGAAAACTTTAACAGAATAACAGAGTAACAGAGTTGGAAGGGACCTTGGAGGTCTTCTAGTCCAACCCTGTTTTACCTTCCTGGTTCCTCAGCCCAAGAAATACCAAATATCTGAATCTGCAGAAAAAGATGATTCAATGACAGCAAAAATAAAAAGTAAGAATGTCTTACTTACTGCCTGTTGAACACTGGAGTTTCCTGAACTTCTTTTCTTCATATACTGAATTAATTTAATATTATTTCTTATCCTTTTTCTGCTTCTGATCTCATTTATACAACCATTTTGATCGACGGGCGCCAATACCAAATTTTGGTTTTCAATCTGCCTCCCAATCTGCCTTAATTTGGCTCAATATTATCCTGAATGACCTTGCAGTAAAATCTCTGCACGAGGAAAAACCTGAAATATTTCAGATCACAGACGCAGTTTTTTTATGCCCTAAACACCAGCCCTGTTTTTAAAGCATCTTATTCTGACTGGCCTTCAAAGAAATGGTTCCTTTTATCGGTTTTTAAAGTCTGAAGACAGGAGTCTCAGTGCAGAAATGTTTCTGAGTCGCCAGGTAATTTTTCTTTTTGTTCATCGGATTCGGCTGCGGGAGCTGAACGTGCAAGCCAGGGGCGGGTTCCTAATTTTTTTACTACCACTCTGTGGGCGTAGCTTATTTTGTGGGTGTGACTTGCCAGCCATGTGACTGGGTGGGCGTGGCTTGCCAGCCATGTGACTGGGTGGGCGTGGCTTCTCGGACTGCTGAAGGGAGGGGAACTGAGATAGGTCCTGCCGCCCATTCCCCCTCCCCTCAGCAGCTCGAGAAGCCTCAAACGTGCGAAAATGCCTGGGATCATCACCGCACGTTCGTGGCTTCTTGGACTGCTGAAGGGAGGGGAATGGAGATAGCTCCTGCCGCCCGTTCTTTCAGAATCTCACGTGCTCCCTCAGCCATCCTCCCCTGCTTGGACTCACTGTGGGGTAGGAAGGCAGCGCATGCGCAGTGCCGGAAGCTCGGCTTCTGGGTATGCGCAGAAGAAGAAAAAAAAAAAATGGCGGCGCCCAGGCACCGGCAACCGACCGCACCGGTACTGTGACGTCACCAGCGGGCTGCTACCGGTGCTATAGAGTGGACCGCACTGGTAGGAACCCACCACTGGTGCAAGCATTTATCTTATTTCTGAAGTGAAAGATAAGAGTCCCTGGGGCTGAGGGAGACTTCAACCGTCTTGTCTTCTTAGCAACCAAACACTGAAGGACTTTGCTTTTTTGGAGGAAACAAAATTCAACTTACCAGCTGCCGACAGCTGTGGATTTTCCTGGGAATATTTTCATTCAAACATTAAACCTGATTTAATTTTTCAAGAAGGAGCCAAGTTCAGCTCTGAATATTGGTCACCTGCTGTGACCAATTACTGAAGGCTCAACCTGCACGATGAACTACAAAGATTATTCAAGAAGCTTATTGTGTTTCTTTCTTTAAAATAACAAGCCAACCCAATTTCTCTTCCAAATGTGATTTGAAATGTTGCCTCTGTCTTTTAATACAGCTAGTCCTCGACTTACGACCATAACTGAGCCCAAAATTTTCATTCATAAACAATGTTAAGTGAGTTTTGCCCCATTTTATAACCATGGTTGTTAAGTGAATCGCTGCAGTTGTTCAGTTAGGAACACGGTCATTAAATGAATTGGCCTTCCCTACTGATTTTGCTTGTCAGAATGTCGCACAAGGGGATTATGTAACCCCGGGACTCTGCAACTGTCATAAATATGAGTCAGTGGCCAGTGGCTGGAGTTTTGATCACGTGACCACGGGGATGCTTTGAACTAAACTAAACGAACTGTTGTAAGTCAAGGACTACGTGTAAATGGCAATATTTTGGAGCAAAGGTGTGTGGTTCTCTCTCTCACACACAGGACCTCTTCACCTGCCTTCAAAGTGTCCTGCAAGCTTCTCCACAGGTTAAAAATAAAATAAAATTAACAGGCCACGACTGTGCGATTAAAGTCCCACCTCCTTTTTTAAATAGGAGGCATAAAAAAATAAAATTCAATTGCTAAGCAACACATTGTAAAGCCTTAGTAAGACCACACCTAGAGTACTGTATCCAGTTTTGGTCAGCATACTATAAAAAAGATGTTGAGACTCTAGAACAGTGGTTCTCAACCTTCCTAATGCCGTGACACACGCCCCGCCCCCGCGCCCCCACCGTGACCCACCCCGCCCGCCGCCACGCCTCCTGCCACGCCGCCGCCGTTTGGGTTCTTTTAGCCTCTGCGCATGTGCAAAGCATTCTGCGCATGCACAGAGGGTAAAAGAACCCAAATGGCAGTGTCTGTGGGAAGTCTCCCGATCCCTATGAAAGGGTCGTTCGACCCCCCAAAGGGGTCATGACCTCCAGGCTGAGAACCGCTGCTATAGAAAGAGTGCAGAGAAGAGCAACCAGGATGATTAGGGGACTGGAGGCTAAAACATACAATGAACGGTTGCAGGAACTGGGCCTGGCTAGTCTAGTGAAGAGAAGGACCAGGGGAGACATGATAGCAGTCTTCCGATGTTTGAGGGGCAACCGTTCTTCATATGTTTTAGCCTCCAGTCCCCTAATCATCTTCTCTGCACTCTTTCTAGAGTCTCCACATCCTTTTTACATCGTGGCGACCAAAACTGGCTGCAGTATTCCAAGTGTGGACTTACCAAGGCAGTATAAAGTGGTATTAACACTTCGCATGATCTTGATTCTATCCCTCTGTTAATGCATCCTAGAACTGTGTTGGCTTTTTTGGCAGCTGCTGCACACGGCTGGCTCAAATTTACGTGATTGTCCACTAGGACTCCAAGATCCCTCTCGCAGTCACTATCATTGAGTCAAACAATCAAGGCCAGAGAGCACCAAGGACTCATCCCTGAACCCTCAACGCTCAAAAGTTCAACCCTGATCTATAAATTTTCTCTTGCATCGAAATTTTGAAATGTTCCTGACTTTCGGATCCTCCGTGATCTATTCCACAGATTTATTCTGCGGTTCTCTGGAATCCAGCCATTTTAATGGTACATTGGCACAATAGATATTAAGACATTCCTAGATCCAATCTACTTATATTATCTTCTATTCCCCAAACATTGCCCATCTGGGTCTAAGACCGAAACCCAAAGCTGAGATACGAAAAACCCGCCAACGAATGTTAGTCTTTCTTTTCGAGTTCCGTGGCTATGAAAACGGCGGAACAGAATAAAAACATGTAAAATGCAAAGGGCTGGAAACATGTTGGCACCACAGAAGCATTACCGCATTAAGTAGCATTGAAAGACACTTAAGTCATTTCCTAAGGAAGCCGCGTTCGACTCCTTTTCAATTTAAAATGGCAGTTTTATTATCGTGACTGATAGCAGGTGTTTGTGGAAAAATCGATTAGTATGCAGAGATGAAAATTACATTGAGGAAATGAATTGCACCCTCTGCAGTGTAGGCTGAAGTTTGTGTTAGCAAAAGGCGGGAGACTATAAAACAGCACTATTTAAATAAATTATTTTGGCGTCAATATAGATAGGGATGAAAAATGTGCCATCTTCCAGCATGTTAGGAACACGGCTATAACTTACAGACAAACCTTCCATTTCCTTCCTCGATCTGGCTACCACGAGGACGGCTTTTAGCTTAGCAAATAATTCGCAAAGTTTAATCTGTGTTCGTAATAAAATCCCATTGTCTACGAAGGAGCCATAATTGGGTGCATAATCTCAACTGATTCTTTGAGCATTTGTAATCAAAGGCACATTATTTATCCCACTACTCATGGTATAATTGCAGTGGCTAAGTTGGAAACACGGCTGTTCAGTGAATCTGGCTTCCCCTTTGACTTTGCTTGTCAGTCACAAAAGGGGATCACGCGACCCCAGGACACTGCAAATGTCATAAATATGAGTCAGTAGCTGAGCGTCTGAATTTTGATCATGTGGCCACGGGGATGTTGCAACGGTTGTAAGTGTGAAAAATGGAAAGAGTAAGAAAGAATCAGAATAGAGCTGGAAGGGACCTTGGAGGTCTTCTAGTCCAGCCCCCTGCTCAAGCAGGAGACCCTATACCAGGGGTCAGCAACCCGCGGCTCTGGAGCCGCATGTGGCTCTTTCATCCCTCTGCTGCAGCTCCCTGTCACTGGTGGGCTCCACAATTGATAGGGCTTTCGGTTAGGACAGGTAGAGGAAAAAGTATGCTGCGCTAGGAGGAGACTATGGTGGGGGAACTGGACTTCCAGTTGGCTCCAGCATTGAACTGGGGGCTTCCAGTTGGGGCCTTTGTGGCTCTTTGAGTGTTTAAGGTTGCTGACCCCTGCCCTATACCATTTCAGACAAGTGACTGTCCAGTCTATTATCAAAAACCTCCAGTGATGAAGCACCCACAATGTCTGAAGACAAACTGTTCCACTGGTTAATTGGCATAAGTCACATTTTTTTCAGGGCGGTTGTAACTTTGAACAGTCGCTAAATGAATTGTTGCAAGTCGAGGACTATCTGTATTCTTTTTTCTTGACCTGTAGAATTGTCAGGCACGAAAGACCAAGTTCCACATGTGAAGGTTCAGTTAAGCTGATCTATTGCTAAAAGACTATTTGCAGGAATCTTCTCAACCAAAAGCCAGCAGCTAGATTTAGATAAGGGAAAACAGCAGTCAAAGGAAGTTGGACTTAGTTTGTTTGTGGCTACGTAGGGATTCTAGGCTGATCCCTCTTTTCACTCCTCCCCCAAGCCAGTCCTTCTCCTACTGGAATTTTCCTTATGAGGAATTTCCTTAGTTTGTTCAAGGAGAATGTTTTACTTGTTGACACATCCCATTCTTAAAATTTGAATATCACCACTTACAAAAAACTTACCTCGTCTATTCAGTCTTCAACAATATATCAAGAGGTTTTGATCAGTGGAATAAGGAAAATGTTTCCTTTAACCCTTTCCTTTCCTTCCTTTCTTCCTTTCATTTCCTTTCCTTTCCCTCTTCCTTTCCTTTCCTTTCCCTCTTCCTTTCCTTTCCTTTCCTTTCCCTCTTCCTTCTTTCCTTTCCTTTCCTTTCTCTTCCTTTCCTTTCCCTCTTCCTTCTTTCCTTTCCCTCTTCCTTTCCCTCTTCCTTTCCTTTCCCTCTGTGTATGCGCACAGGCCTCACTGAAGCCTCTGGACTTCCGGTAGGCCCGTTGGGCTGTTTTTCGCCATCCCCAGGGTTCAGGAAAGTCTCCTAAAGCCTGGGGAGAGTGAAAAACGGCCCAACGGCCCAACAGGAAGTTTGGAAACGAACTTCCGGTTGGCCCATTGGGCCATTTTTCGCCATCCCCAGGGTTCAGGAGGCTTCCCTGAAGCCTGGGGAGAGTGAAAATGGCCGAAAAGGTGGCCGGAAATCAGCTGGCCAGTGTGCACATGTGCGCTGGAGCTGACATAGGGCAACGCCTCGCACCTCGTGCCATAGGTTCGCCATCACTGGTCTATCTATTTATATATCCATCCATCCATCCATCCATCCATCCATCCATCCATCCATCCATCCATCCATCCATCTCTATCTATCTGTCTGTCTGTCTGTCTGTCTGTCTATCTATCTATCTATCTATCTATCTATCTATCTATCTATCTATCTATCTATCTATCTATCTATCTATCATCTATCTATCTATCTATCTATCATCTATCTATCTATCTATCTATCTTTCATATATCTATCTATCTATCTATCTATCTATCTATCTATCTATCTATCTATCTATCTATCTATCTATCTATCTATCTATCTATCTATCTATCATCTATCTATCTATCTATCTATCTTTCATATATCTATCTATCGATCTATCTATCTATCTATCTATCTATCTATCTATCTATCTATCTATCTATCTATCTATCTATCTATCTATCTATCTATCTATCTACCTACCTACCTACCTACCTACCTACCTACCGTACTGATGGTTTGTTTGAACTAGATTTGTATATCTGTGATTGCATGATCTCTGTGAATGCCATACGCTAAATAAATAAACACATCTACACTCAAAATCCCCAGATACTTTGCTTCAGCCACCATCCCCTGCCTGTGTCATTGAAATGCTCGTGACAAAGAGATTATCCGCATTAATCTTTAGTTCATGATTTCCATCCATTCATTCGCCCGTCCAAGAACTGATTCAACGATTACCTTGAACAATAGCAAACCAATATTTGCAATTGTCAAGTTTGAATTAGGCTAAAGATCAAGACTCAGCGAAATATCAAGACACAATAGGTGAAAAAAGAAAGAAATGATCAGAATCCAAAATTGATAAATATTTGAAGAGATGCCATAAATAGCAATTCAACAAAGGACACAGTGTCATAATGTCAGGCAACAGGTTGTCACAAGAAGCAATTAGTCTACAGCTCAGAGATAAGTACGGTACTATATAATGTCCAACAATGGATCGGGAACATCCGATTCAGATAGAAACGTTATATGGAAGTATTGTCATGCAAAGAAAAAGCTTTAAAAAATTCTTTAGTGCATTCTGAAGTGTCCGGATACATAAAGCTGAACCATTTACATCAAATCTATTTTTTCCTGAATGGCTAATTCTATTGTCATACACAGCTTTGAGGCCAAATCCATTGCGTATGAAATTAATCACTTCCTGATCTCCTAAGTCTCCATGACAACCATAATAATGTGTGGGAAGAGCTTGTAGGAGATGGCCAGGCTGAGCCCGAGGGAGGGGTCAAACATGTCATCAGTCTTGAGTTCCTTCGCAACTACAAGAAATCTAAGTTCAGCCCATCTTGAATTATCTACCACCAATTTGCTTTGACCGTTAGTGGTTCAGATTCTTGCACAGAGCATGAGTTTGGAATAAACGTTTATATAGCACTAGCAATAGCACTTAAGACTTATATACCGCTTTACGGTGCTTTACAGCTCTCTCTAAGCGGTTTACAGAGTCAGCATATTGCCCCCAACAATTTGGATCCTCATTTTACCCACCTTAGAAGGATGGAAGGTTGAGTCAACCTTGAGCCTGGTGAGATTCGAACTGCCAAATTGCAGGCAGCCGGCAGTCAGCAGAAGTAGCCTGCAGTACTGCACTCTAACCACTGCACCACTGTGGTACAATATCCATTCTAAACTGGCTGGACTTCCTGATTTTCCTGCACTTGACAGAACTTCAGAAGACAGAAGGATGTCTTTTCTGTCCAGGGATACTTGATCTTTTCTTATCTAAGACAGGGATGTCTGAGGTTATTCACAGAATCTTATGTTCACACACCACAATCTCAAGTGCTTTTCCACTGAGCCACATCCACAGACAACCAGAAGGTGAGAAGAACCCTACTGGATTAGGCCTAAGCCCATCCAACCATGTGACTCTTTTACATCATGGTCCTCAAAACGCATCTAGAAAGCGCACATTGGGAGATCAAGATCAGCCTTCTCTCTCACTGTTCCTAGGTCGATGTGGTCTACCTGCATTCTGGAGGCACTACCCATCCTTCAATTTAGTAGCCATTATGTAATGGTATATGATTATGTAACAATCAAGATCACGTGACGTACTAATACCACACTATAAAGCCTTAGTAAGACCACACCTAGAGTACTGCATCCAGTTTTGGTCACCACACTATAAAAAAGATGTTCAGGCTCTAGAAAGAGTGCAGAGAAGAGCAACCAAGATGATGAGGGGACTGGAGGCTAAAACATACGATGAACGGTTGCAGGAACAGGGTATGTCTAGTCTAACAGAAGGACCAGGGGAGACATGATAGCAGTCTTCCAATATTTGAGGGGCTGCCACAGAGAGGATGGGGTCAAGCTATTTTCCAAAGCACTTGAAGGCCAGACAAGGAACAATGGATGGAAACTGATCAAGGAGAGATTCAATGTGGAAATAAGGAGAAATTTTCTGACAGTGAGAACAATTTACCAGTGGAACAACTTGCCACCAGAAATCATGGGCGCTCCATCACTGGAGGTTTTTAAGAAGAGACTAGACAGTCACTTATCTGAAATAGTATAGGTACTCCTGCTTGAGCAGGGGGCTGGACTAGAAGACCTCCAAGGTCCCTTCCAGCTCATTCTATTCTAAAGTCAACAGGGAAGCCAGATTTACTTTCCAACAGTTCATTTAGTGACCGTTCCAAGTTACAACGGCACTGGAAAAAACTAGGACAGTTTTTTCACATTTATGACCACTGCAGCATCCCCAGGGCCACATGATCAAAATTCAGACGCTTGGTGACCAGTTCATATTTATGACGGTCACAGTGTCCCGTGGTCATGTGATCCCCTTCCGACAAGCAAAGGCAGTGGAGAAACCAGATTCACTTAACAACCGGGTTGCTAACTTAACAACCGAAGTGATTCACTTAACAACAGCGGCAAGAAAATTCATAACAAAATTTGCTTCACAAACATCTCACCTAGCAACCGAAATTTTGGGCCCAATTGTGGTCGTAAGTCGAGGACTACCTGTAGTTAGTTTTGCTGAGCGGCTCATAATCCGGCAGATGGGGGGGAAAAGTCACCCTTTTCCTCTTTTACTGACCATCCATAATTGCATAAACGTGAATTGCATCTCCCCGTGATTCTTGTCTCTTAAAAAAAAAGACTAACTCCAACAGTTGTCCTTTTGCCCTCACGGAAAATGGTGTTGAAATCCTATATCTTCTTCGTTGGCTTTTTCTGCACCTCCTTCAGCTTAAAATTCCACCTGAGATGCAGATGTTGCAGAAGAGAATTTTTAAAAGAAAGAGTCTTAATTCTGTTTCCCCTAAAATACAGCCACTACTCCCTTCTTCTCCAGTGGTTTGATTGCTTTCTTGAAGTTACACTTGGAGAGCCCTAGACGTTTGGTGAGATAAAACCTCTCGACGAGATATTTTGCAAAGTATGGAAACAGTCGTCCTAATTAATATCATCTTCAGCCATGTGCTAAATGACAGAGGGGACATAAAGAGGGAGACAAGCGAAAAGAGTCCAGATTTCCCACACTTCAAGTGTGGTTTTTTTTTTAAAAAAACACATTTTCCTTTAAAAGGTTAATTCATCAGTTTTATCCTCATCCAGAAATTGCACGAAAATTTTCCTCAACTCCTCAAGTGCCATTAATCAAATGTAAAGTGCCTTCCCGCTCTTCAGCGGAAAAATGGAGCTGTTTGGGGCCATCTCATGAGGTGATTAATAATGAAGGAAGTGAGGGGAAAAAATGCCTATGGTGTATTTTGTTTAAATTATTATGTTTCTGTTGTCTTCAACCCATAAATCACCAACCATGAGGGGAGTCTTCTTAAGGATCTTGGATTGGAAAATAAAATAAAATAAAATCTCTCTCCCCATCAGAATGGGACTGAAAAATTACAACCAATTTTCTCCAGGCTAGGATATACTTTAGATTTATATTTCTCAGCTTTGCCAATTTTAAGATGGGTGGACTTCAACTCCCAGAATTCCCCAGACAACTTTACGGGTTGAAGTCCACTCGTTTAAAGTTGCCAAGGTTTGAGGAACATTGCCTTAGAGCAGTGTTTCCCAACCTTGGCAACTTGAAGACGTCTGGACTTCAACTCCCAGAATTCCCCAGCCAGCGAATGCTGGCTGGGGAATTCTGGGAGTTGAAGTCCAGACGTCTTCAAGTTGCCAAGGTTGGGAAACACTGCCTTAGAGAGAGAGACTTGTGAATTTAAACTTTTTTTTTTTTGACTGGCATTTTCTCCAATTATAACCCTCAACTGCTTTTAAGAAACATCTCTCGGTTTCAAGAAAACGGTTCCCTTGATGAAATTGGGAATTGGAGGCGTTAACTCTTCGAAAAGATCATAGATGATCCTTGGGCAAGTGATGTTAAGTCTTTGGTTCTCGGCCTTAATATTTTATTCATGCTTTCTTCTGGATATGGTAGGGTTTTTTTTTTAACCAAACACAACAATTTGTTCTTGGATCGTTTTTTGTGAGATAGTGCTTTTTAGTAGCATAGAGAAAGCTTGTACAGGTAATAGAGGTAGTCCCTCGTCAGTCAACAGGAGGGCTGATTCGCCACCAGCCTATCTACTCAGAAGGTGAAGGCTGGCAGCACAAGCAAACAACAGCCAACAACTTAAAAGCCAGCCATCAACACACCAGAGGTGGGATCCTGCCGGTGCGGTTAATAGCTGTTGTTCGGCGCAGAGCCGAAGACGTGCTGCCATTCGCGGAGCCGGAGCCTTCCCCGGGCGCTTTCCCCGCCCGCATGGATGCCGCCAATTGCGTTCTTTTGCCCTCTGCGCATGCGCAAAGCGTTCCGCATGCGCAAAGGGCAAAAGAACGCAATTGGCGGCATCCATGCGGGCGGGGAAAGCGCCCGGGGAAAGCTCCCACTCCGCGAACGGCAGCAGCGTCTTCGGCTCTGTGCCGAACAACAGCTATTAACCGCACTGGCAATCAGAGGCAGGAACCCACCTCTGCAACACACCCCAATCAACAATCTAAAAAGCCACATACACCATCTAAATACCACACAGCTCAGCGGTGAAATCTACTTACCTTTCCTACTGGTTCGGAAATGCATGCTTCGCCCGCCGCTACCGGTACAGCCGAACCGGGCCGAACCGGTAGCATTTCACCCCTGACTCTGCTAGAGAGAATGGATGGGCTCCAGCACAAGTCCGAAAGCTCAGAAGGCAAAACTTCTGGTCTTGGTGACTGACCCAGTTTGGATCCTACAACAATCTACAGGTAGTCCTCAACTTACAAAAAAGTGACTTAGGACCATTTTACACACTTGCGACTTTTGTAGCATTCCCATGGCCACGTGATCAAAATTCAGACGCTGGGGCAACCGACTCGTATTTATGACCATCATTGTGTCCCAAGGTCACATGATCCCCTTTTGCGACCCCCTGACAAGCAAAGTCAAAGGAGAATCCAGATTCACTTAACAACCGTGTTACTAACTTAACAAATGCAATGGTTCCTTTAACAACCGTGGCAAAAAAGGTCATAAAATGGGACAAACTCACTTAACAAAGGTTTCACTTAGCAACATAAATTTTGGGCTCGATTGTGATCGTAACTCCAGGATTGCTTGTACAAGCTTTCTCTATGCTATTAAAAAGCAGTATCTCACAAAAATGGTCCAGGAAGAAACCCACCCAGATTGGATCCTGCAACGTGCGACACGTAGATTCATCTTTATTATTGTAGATTGTGTTTCTAATGTTAGATCTGTTTACACCACATTCCCTGATGACAGCAAGGTCAGTTTGGATCCATAAATAAATATGCATCTAGAAGCGTGATTGATTTCTTTGGGGATGTTGAAAGGCTGGGAACATAAAGGAAGGGTGTGGGATGCTAAAATATCCTGAATTTTGGGGCGTGACATTTTTAAATTATTATTATGTCATGAGTGAGTCATAGAAAAAAACTGAAAGAAAAGGAAGTAAGTGAAAGAAAGAAGAATGACGGTAGGGTCATTATATAAAGAGTCGTTAGGAATTGTGTATGAAAAAAAGCATTAAAAGGTCATTCACCTAAAAAAAAATAGAAAAATAGATGTAAGGAAAGATGACGTGGAAACTGCTTAGAACCGAGTGAGACAGAAGAATATGGGATTATGCTAATAGGAGGAATGAAAAAGGATGCTTGATGGGATGACAGAAAGACAAATTGGCCATCGACAGTCACATATTCACTCTGTTGTTCTATTCTATTCTTGTATTTGTATTTGTATTTGTATTTTGTATTTATTTGTCAAGCATATATGATTATAAGCAAAGTATAAACAGTAAAACATGATTGAATATATATGTAATAGTACAAGCAAGAATAAGAGTAAAAGAGGTATGAATATGAATGGGGTACTGCAGGCCACTTTAGCTGACTGTGATCCGCAGGTCAGCGGTTCAAATCTCACCGGCTCAAGGTTGACTCAGCCTTCCATCCTTCCGAGGTAGGTAAAATGAGGACCCAGATTGTTGGGGGCAATATAAATATACATTGCTTACTGGTGTAAACTGCTTAGAGAGTGCTTGCACTGTGAGGCGGTATATAAATGTCACTAATAAATAAATAAATATATGGGTACATTAGGACAGGAACGGTAGGCACAATTGTGCGCTTATGCACGCCCCTTACCGACCTCTTAGGAATGGGGTGAGGTCGATGGTAGATAATCCGACGTTGAAGTTTTTGGGGTTAGGGGAAGAAACTACTGAGTCAGGTAAAGTGTTCCAGGCGTAAAGTGTTCTATTCTATTCTATTCTATTCTATTCTATTCTATTCTATTCTATTCTATTCTATTCTATTCTATTCTATTCTATTCTATTCTTCCAATCTATCCTCTCCTCTCCTCTCCTCTCCTCTCCTCTCCTATTCCATTCCATTCCATAAGAGGCAATCAAAAAGCCAAAATGGAAACAAAAAGACCTCTCCACCAGCAATTAACACCCATATGATTCAGTTAGACACCTGAAAACATATGAAGTCTTTCTTAAGCTTTGATTTCAAATATTGGAAATAACAACCTCTCTTCATTCCTCTCTTTTGCCATGAAACAGGGGAAACCGCGTTAAAAGCGTAACACTTGTTTCAAAACCAGGCCTTGAAATTCAGCGTGGCTGTTGAGTATTTTCAAATGCCATGTGGGAAATATCACACACTCACACAAACACCCTCTCTCCTTGAGGCTAAATATGCCACCAGAACTAAATGTTATTTTCAATACATTCTCAGGCCAAACAAGCAAGGAATTTTAATTGGAAATCGGAGATTTTGGGCTGTTTCCTCTGGAGAAAAATGTAGCTTGAGAGCACACCATTATATATTAAAAAAGGAGACAGATATTTTAAAATATACAGTATCTAGGCTAATGGATTGTGTCTATCAGAATGTGTCTTGTCTTGTATTCTGATTCTACAGCCTTTTTGATAAAGCATTCAGACAGTGTGGCATCTTCATTGCCAGTTCTCCAAAATACATGAATTTATTTCATGACCATTGACTGGTGAGATAAATTAACGCTACCCTCTCCATCCTCAAAGAAAATAATAATAAAAAAATTATTATTATTATTATCATAAAGGAAGGCAAACAAATCTTCCTTCTGAAATGCTATTTTGTAAAGGCAAAACCACTCTATTGTTATTTTTCAATATTTTTAAGAAACTGCTTTAATTCTGGGGCTTGACTATAAATTTTGCTCAAGCCCGAACACCCCCAAACATATTTTAGCATCTTGTCAAAATGAGAGACTAAGAGTGTCGATAAAAATGACACTAAAATAAATGTAAATTTAGATTGCTGTCACAAGTGGCTGCTTGCTTTTCTGAAGATGTTAGGTTGCTATAGAGTTTTCCATAGCAACCTTGCATCTTATTATATAAATAATCCCTTTGGTGTCCTTAAAGCCTGCTAAGAACAGGATTAAATCTATTCTCATATGTAATGATCCTGCATTAAAACTTATCAAGATGAAAAACCAGAAAACGTAATAAACCATAATCTAGATAATAGCATTTCTGGCAGTTCAAAGGCATTGTGGCACCACAGGCATTGCAAAACAGTTTGCAGTTAGCCAGTTATTTGTGCAAAAAAAAAACCCTTCATTAAATATGGTCCTCTCTAAAGTTCTGTTTCTTTCTTTCGTTTCTTTTTTAAAAGATCCAAGAATCCAGAAGTAATGCTAACAAAACTTTCAGCGCTGTGATAAATTGAATGGATTTTGGCCTTTGATATGCTGAAGAGAGGAGACAATGAAAAAACTTTATGGCTTGGGTGGATTATGCATGACATAAATATCAAGAATGCTTAGCTCTGGGCTCTACCTCTTAATTTTAATTATATTTGTGCTGTTGTCGGCCGCTTCTCCTTTGGTCCAAGGCAATTCTGCTCTTCTGTAAGATTCTGCTTCTGAAGAAATGTCAGATCCCTCCTTCAGATGGAATTAGAATAGAATAGAATAGAATAGAATAGAATAGAATAGAATAGAATAGAATAGAATAGAATAGAATAGAATAGAGCTGGAAGGGACCTTTGAGGTCTTCTAGTCCAACCCCCTGCTCGAGCAGGAGAGCCTAGCCCTAGACCATTCCAGACAAATGGCTGTCCAATCTCTTCTTTAAAACGTCCAGTGATGGAGCACCCACAACTTCTGAAGGCAAGCTGTTCCACTGATAAACAGAAGAACAAATTTGGAAGGGACCTTGGAGGTCTTCTAGTCCAACCCCCTGCTCAAACAGGAGACCTTGTACCATTTCAGATAGGTAGTTGTCTAGTCTCTATTTAAAAACCTCCAGTGATGAAGCACCCACAACTTCTGGAGGCAAGCCGTTCCACTGGTTGATTGTCCTCACTATTAGGAAGTTTCTCCTTAATTCCAGGTTGCTTCTCTCCTTGATCAGTTTTCACCCATTGCTTCTTGTCCTGCCCTTCAGGTGCTTTGGAGAACAGGTTGACCCTCTCTTCTTTGTGGTAACCCCTCAAATACTGGAAGACTTTTATCATGTCCCCCCTAGTTCTTCTTTTCTCTAGACTGGCCAAATCCAAATCCTGCAACTGTTCTTCATATGTTCTAGTCTCCAGGCCTTTAATCATCTTAGCTGCTCTTCTTTGCATTTTTTACAAAGTCTCGACATCTTTTTTTGTAATGTGGTGACCATAACTGGATGCAGCATTCCAGGTGTGGCCTTACTAAGGATTTACAAAGCAGTAATAATACTTCACGTGATTCCCTCTATTTATATGGATTTGCTTGGTCTAGTGGACCATTGTGAAATTCTGCAACAACACTTGTGCCTGGAACAATAGGATTTGCTGCACAACCCTGTGGCTAAATTCCATCTGCTACCGTCCATCACCGTGGACCCAACTTGGCACGAGAGGAACAGCTCAGTGACATCTGGATGGCTGCAGATTTGCTACACTCAGAACAGAAAGTGTTAAAGGGCACACCTTGCAAGATTTTTTTTAAAGTACAGGGATTAAAAAGCAATGAGAGGCTGACTAGATTCTTGGGTCTAGGAATGAGCAATAGATCCTCTTTACTGGAATTGAATGTGTGGGCCTTGATTCTTCACGTATGCTACAATATTTTCTTTTAGAAAGGGTGCATTAGTTCCAAGCCTATCATTGTTGAACTCTTCTGCATCAAGCCATCTTTTCTTCATAGATTACTGGAAGTACCACCTCTACTAATGAGGAATGGGCCGAATCGGGAAGTTTTATTTCTTCCACTAGATGTGATAATTAAACCCAAAGGAATAAAAAGAAAGCAATATGCATGCTTGACTCACTCGCATGAGTTAGTCAGTCAAGTAAACAAATGAAGCTCAGGCCTCCTTGAAGGCACTGAATGTCTTTTATACCACAATTCTTGGTTTGTATATAACAAGCCAGGAATTAGCTAAAGTGAAACTGAATTCCACTTTATCCTGACCAAGGTTGACCATTATAACGTAAAAAAAAGAGAGAGAGAATTGCACACTCACTCGATCAGAATAAAGCTGGAAGGGACTTTGGAGGTCTTCTAGTCCAACCCCCTGTTCAAGCAGGAGACCCTACACCATTTCAGACAAGTGACTGTCCAGTCTCTTCTTAAAAAATTCCAGTGATGGATCATCCAGAACTTCTAGAGGCAAGCAGTTCCACTGGTTAATTGTTCTCACTGTTAGAAAGTTTCTCCTTAATTCCAGGTTGCTTCTCTCCTTGATTAGTTTCCCATCAACTCCCATAAATCAAGCTTCTGTGACAGGCGTCAATCCAATATTTTTATTGCTACTGTCTCTAAGAAGGAAAATCCAATTGTTTTGGCATAAACATTTAATAAATATATTGAAAATAAATGAAAATAAATCTTGTCCATACGTGAATTCATATTATGACGCAGGAGAAGAGAGAAAGAATGCAAGATTGACCATTATAATGCAAAAAGAGAGAGTGAATTGCAAACTCAATCAATCAGAATAGAGCTGGAAGGGACCTTGGAGGTCTTCTAGTCCAACCCCTGCTCAAGCAGGAGACCCTAGACCCATGATGGTGAACCTATGGCACGCGTGCCACAGGTGGCACGCGGAGCCATAGCGGAGCGCACGCGAGCGTTGCCCACCGGCAAACCGGAAGTGCGGAAAAAACGCACTTCCGGTTTGCCAGTGAGCTGTTTTTTGCACTCCGGAGGGTTCAGGGAAGCTTCCTGAAGCCCCGGAATGCAAAAAATGACGAAATGGACAAACCAGAAGTGCGTTTTTCCGAACTTCCGGTTTTCCCGTTTCGTCGTTTTTTACCGTCCCAGGCTCCGGTAAGGCCTTTGCGCGGCGGTGGGTGGGTGTGTGCATGCGCAGGGGGCAGCATGGGGGGGTGTTGTGCGCATGCGTGGGGGGGAGGGAATGGGTGTGGGCATGCGTGCGTGCGCTAGCGCGCGCACCCCCCCCCCTTTTTGGCACACGAACCAAAAAAGGTTCGCCATCACTGCCCTAGACTATAGTTAGCATTAGTGTTATAGGAAATCATACTGATATCCATAGAAATATACGTAGAAATTAGCTCCTTAGTTCTGTTACTCCTGTAATTCCTGCTCAAGAACTAACGGCAAACAAATCGAATAATGAATAAAACAAATAAAAATGACACTGCATACAATGACAACTTCGACAATGTTTATCAGGTAGGATGTAAATGCAAAAAAAAAAAAAATTCCAATCCAATCCTGAGAATCCATCCCAGAATATGAAGGAAAAATTCAAAGAACTTTCAGAAGTCAAGTGAAGTGCAAGGAATAGAGAGACAAGGGAGAAAATATTAAAAATTGATGTAACGGAGATGTTGATATTCTAAATGCTGGTTCTTTGTACGATTCCTCTTGCCTGAGGCCTATGCTGAGATGCTTCCTCCTGAGGGGAAAAAACCCTCGAAAAAGCACTCCACAACCATTTGTATACACAATGCCCACATACTACCCGCTAAAAGTGAGTTTAGCTCCATACGCTTTGATGTTTCATATCATTCTTGGTCATCAGGCTTGGGATTTTGCAGGACTAGATGGAGACTAATCAAGGAGAGAAGCAACCTAGAACTAAGGAGAAGCTTCCTGACAGGGAGAACAATTAACCAGTGGAACAGCTTGCCACCAGAAGTTGTAGGTGCTCCATCACTGGAGGTTTTTAAGAAGAGATTGCACAACCATTTATCCGGAATTGTGAGGAGTCTCCTGCCCGAGAAGAGGGTTGGACTAGAAGACCTCCAAGGTCCCTTCCAACTCTGTTATATCTTAAGATGGTATTGTGTTTAATCTACTCTGCATTGCATGGCTCTATTTTTAAGCCTGGCGGTTTTTAAAAATAACTGCTTTTATATATTTATGGTTGTATTGCAATAGTGCAGAGTCTCTTCGTGGGAGATTGCCATAGCACACGAATTTTGATCACGAGATTGTGGGGGACGACTGTGACAGTCATAAGAATGAGGATCGTTCAGAAGTCATTTTTTCCCGGTTCTGTTGTAACTTTGAGGGGTCCTTGGTGTTCTCTGAACTTGGTGGTTTTCTTGCAGACATTTCATTATGCAACTAGGTAACATCATCAGAAGGGAAGGGGGATTGTGAGGAGGAGGAGGAGGAGAAGGAGAAGGAGAAGGAGGAGGAAGAAGGTCCCCACAGTTCTCCTCCTCCTCCTCCTCCTCCTCCTCCTCCTCCTCCTCCTCCTCCTCCTCCTCCTCCTCCTCCCTGTAAACCCAACTTCCTTCTAGCACTGATAATGTTACCTAGTTGGGTAATGAAATGTCTGGAAGAAAACAAGCAAGCTCAGAAAGCACCAAGGACCCCACAGTCCTCCTCCTCCTCCTCCTCCTCCTCCTCCTCCTCCTCCTCCTCCTCCTCCTCCTCCTCCTCCTCCTCCTCCTATTCTTCTTCTTCTTCCACCCTCCTTTCTCCTTATCTGCAAACCCTTTGTACTGATTATGTTGCCTAGTTGGGTAATGAAATGTCTGGAAGAAAACAAGCAAGCTCAGAGAGCACCAAGGACCTCGCAGTCCTCCTCTTCCTCCTCCTGCTCTTCTTCCTCCTCCTAGTCTACCACAAACCACACTCCCTACTAGCATAGACGATGTTACCTAGTTAGGTAATGAAACATCTGCAAGAAAAAAACCAAGCTCAGAGAGTACCAAGGACCCCAGAGTACAATAATTAGATGAATGACATCCCCTAATATAGATTATTATTCCCAAAGCTATTTCACTAATGAAACGTCTGCAAGAAAACAAGCGAGCTCAGGGAGCACCAAGGATCCCACAGTTCTCCTCCTCCTCCTCCTCTCCGCAATCCCCACTCTCTTCCAGCACTGATGATGTTACCTAGTTAGGTAACGAAATGTCCGCAAGCAAACAACCGAGCTCAGCGAGCACCAAGGCCCCCTCACGTCAACCCTGAGCTACCCATATTCTCCTTTGTTTAAGGTGACCAGACGTCCCGCTTTCGGCGGGACAGTCCCGCTTTTTAATAATTTGTCCCGCGTCCCGCGGCGTTTCAAAAAAGTCCCGCTTTTTAAATTTGAATTTGCCCTGAACACCCCTCTGCCTCCTGCCTCGCCTGCCTCCTCCTGCCAGGTCTTGCCTGTTCGTCGCCGCAGAGCCGAAGAAGCTGGTGGCGTTCGCGGCGTGGGGCTTCCCTCCGCCCGCTTTCCCCGGCCGCTGGGACGCCACCATTTGCGTTCTTTTGCCCTCTGCGCAAGCAGAACGCTTTGCTCATGCGCAGTGGGCAAAAGAACGCAAATGGCGGCGTCCCGGCGGCCGGGGAAAGTGGGCGGGAGAAGCCCCGCGCCGCGAACGCCACCAGCTTCTTCGGCTCTGCGGTGACGAACAGGCAAGATCGCACCGATAGGAACCCACCCCTGGCTACGATGAAGGGGGGGGGGGGTGTTTGGGAGGAGTTGCACAAAGCTGCAGGATAAGAGAGACAGACCCCTCCCGTCTTGCTCCCCTAGAACCCCCCCCCCCGTCAATGGTGTCCCGCTTTACAAATATTAACATCTGGTCACCTTACGCTTTGTTGTAACTTTGAATGGTCACGAAACAAATGGTTGTAAGTTGTAATACCCCCCTGACTTTTCCTGCTTTCGCTTACTGCCGTTGTAATAAGAGAACTTCCGTGTGGCCTGGCTGCATTAAGCGGCGTAACAATAGCACCCTTTCATTACACAGGAAATTACAGCTCTATCCTAAGGGGGTGAAAATCTTTCCAGCCAGCAATGTGCAAACAGCTGCACTTCAATAATTCTTGAAATTATACTTGACAGTCCTTCATTTTAGGACTTGGTGCCAGCAGGCAGGGAAGTGAGAACCCACAAGACGGTATTTGAACCAACGTTTTATGGATGGGATGATGGTGTTGCTGCTTTTTTTATTGTTAGCGTTCTGAATAGGCTTCCATACTCAGAAATTTCATTTTCGTATTTTTTTATTTAATCTACCTAACTGGCTTGTTGTACCTCAGCTAGCGGCCATTTCTGGGGCGGGTTTTTTTTTTCATTCGGGTCCCTCCGTCAACAGCGGCTGTCACAATCACCGATTCACCTTTCGTGCCCCGATTCCTGGCCAGAAATTGTTTCAAAAATAATTTGTCTGCATATGCAGGGGGACAAAAAAAAGGACGATATATTTTGCTCCCTTTTTTCTAATCTGCAAGTTTAAACCTTTCGCTCGTCTGCTGTCCCCGGCCCTCAGTTTCCAAGCTAGCGGCTGGTGCTCGAATTTCAGATAACCTATTTCATGAACTTTCTTCTATCAAGCCCATTTGTTTTCCTTTTATAAACCAGATTAGCTAAAATAAAGCGAACAGCTCCAGGAGAGAAAATTTAGGCACACCTTGTCAGCCACGAGGCAATCAAAATAGTCCATGCAATGTTCTATTTCTAAAGCAAAACAAATTAGGGGTGACTTATTTTGTCTGAAATAAACACATATATACACACACACACATTGATTAGGTACAGACAAACTTATTTCTGATAAAAGAGAACATCTGTAGCTCAGGGTTGAACTGTGGGGTCCTTGGTGCTCTCTGAGCTTGGCGGTTTTCTTGAGTAAGAGCAAACCCCAACTCTCTTGCAGCACTGATGATGATGATGATGATGACGACAACAACAACAACAACAACAGAGTAGGAAGGGACCTTGGAGGTCTTCTAGTCCAACCCCCTGCTTAGGCAGGAAACCCTACACTACTTTAGAGAGATGGTTATCCAACACCTTCTTAAAAACTTCCAGTGTTGGAGCACTGGAAGTTTTTAAGAAGGTGTGGTAATGAAACGTCTGCAAGAAAACTACCAAGTTCAGAGAGCACCAAGGACCTCAATGCCTCCTCCTCCTCCTCCTCCTCCTCCTCCTCCTCCTCCTCCTCCTCCTCCTCTCCACAAACACCACTCTCTTCTAGCCCTGATGATGTTACCTAGTTTGGTAATGAAACGTCTGCAAGAAAACTACCAAGTTCAGATAGCACCAAGGACCTCAACGCCTCCTCCTCCTCCTCCTCCTCCTCCTCCTCCTCCTCCTCTCCACAAACACCACTCTCTTCTAGCCCTGGTGATGTTACCTAGTTTGGTAATGAAACGTCTGCAAAAAAACTACCAAGTTCAGAGAGCACCAAGGACCTCAATGCCTCCTCCTCCTCCTCCTCCTCCTCCTCCTCCTCCTCCTCCTCCTCCTCCTCCTCCTCCTCCTCCTCCTCCTCCTCCTCCTCCTCCTCCTCCTCCTCTCCACAAACACCACTCTCTTCTAGCCCTGATGATGTTACCTAGTTTGGTAATGAAACGTCTGCAAGAAAAATCACCAAGCTTAGAGAGCACCAATGACTCCAAAGGTTCTTTCTCTCACATCCGCCCATCTGTATCTTGCATTTGTCAGACATTTAAAAAAGAGAGAAACTTTTACCAGGACAGGGGGCATCCAGGAGAGGGTGTCCAAAAAGTCAAGATCACCTCCATGACTTTGCAATTGAAGTCCTTCTTCGTAGCATGTGAAGTGTGTTTTAACGTGCAACACACGTAAAAATGTCTTGCAGGCTTTTGAATGCACCTCCAAGGCATCTTCATTCTTTTGATGGTCCCTCTGAGATGGAGCTGTATTAATTCTTGCTCATGCACCATCCACATGTTTAGGTTCCTTAATCACTTAAGGAACCACCAATTTCTTAAGTGACATGTTATAGAGTCAGAAGACCAGCCATCTTTCTGTAGAATGCACAGTAAATTCAAAATTTCTCCAAAATAAGAATGGAATAGAATAGAATAGAATAGAATAGAATAGAATAGAATAGAATAGAATAGAATAGAATAGAATAGAATAGAATAGAATAGAATAGAATAGAATAGAATAGAATAGCAGAGTTGGAAGGGACCTTGGAGGTCTTCTAGTCCAACCTCCTGCTTAGGCAGGAAACCCTACACCATTTCAGACAAATGACTGTCCAATCTTTTCTTAAAAACTTTCAGTGTTGGAGCACTCACAACTTCTGGTGGCAAGTTGTTCCCCCTGGTTAATTGTTCTCACTGTTAGGTTTCTCCTTAATTCCAGGTTGTTTCTCTCCTGGATTAGTTTCCATCCGTTGCTTCTGATCCTACCTTCAGGTGCTTTGGAGAATAGCTTGACTTCCTCTTCTTTGTGGCAGCCCTTCAAATATTGGAAGACAGCTACGACGTCACCCCTAGCCCTTCTTTACATTAATTAAGAGTAGCCTCTAAACCGCTAGTGAAATCAGTTGAGTATAGCAAGAGTTAACTGAGCGGACAATTATATCCAGCCAGTTGCTCATGAAGAAACTCTATATTACTACACTCGCTCAAATGAAAAACAAAATCCTTGCTGAAATCACTTGTAGCACGAGAATTGCTCACAGGGGCATTGCCTGGATTTATGAAGTACAGCTAACCTGTCACTTGCTTATGGCATTCCCTGTGGAGATTCTTCTAGGTACAATACTTATTGTACCTGGATCTAGAAGAATCCTATTGGAGACAGGAATGTCTTGGGTTTAGCTGGAGGCCAGAAGGTCTCTGGACAAATGAGAAGTTCCACTTTTCTCTGAGTTTATAAAACTCTTTATTTGTTTACTGCAGTTTTCCAGCTTCAGAGGGTCCTGTTGAAGGCACAGTTAGAGAGGAAGGAGGAGGAGGAGGGGGGGGGAGAAGAAAATGAGGAAGTAGAAGATAACGCTGCTGTGGCCTAGAGGTGCAGCTCTTGCCCCACAATCAGGAGTTTGTGAGTTTGATCCTAGGTAGAGGCAGATGTAGGGTCTCCTGCTTGGGCAGGGGGTTGGACTAGATGACCTGCAAAGTCCCTTCCAACTCTGTTAATCTATTAGAAGCAGGAGGAGGAGGAGGAGGAGGAGAGGAAGAAGAAAAAGAGGAAGCAGAAACAGAAGCAGGAGAAGGAGAAGGGGAAGGGGAAGAAGAAGAAAGAAAGAAAGAAAGAAAGAAAGAAAGAAAGAAAGAAAGAAAGAAAGAAGGAAAAGAAGGAGGAGGAGGAGGAGGAGGAGGAGGAGAGGAAGAAGAAAAAGAGGAAGCAGAAACAGAAACAGAAGCAGAAGCAGGAGAAGGAGAAGGGGAAGGGGAAGGGGAAGGGGAAGAAGAAGAAAGAAAGAAAGAAAGAAAGAAAGAAAGAAAGAAAGAAAGAAAGAAAGAAAGAGAAAGAAAGAAAGAAAGAAAGAAGGAAGGAAAAGAAGAAGGAGGAGGAGGAGGAGGGGTGGAAAAAGAGGAAGGAGGAGGAGGAGGAGGGGGAGGAGAAAAAAAGAAGAAGAAGAGGAGCAGCAGCAGCAGCAGCAGGAAGAGGAAGTGGGGGGGGAGGGTTGGACTAGAAGACCTCCAAGGTCCCTCCCAACCCTATGACTCTACCTTCCACGAGCGCATCTTTGCTCTGACCAGAGCGACAGAAATATCCCAGCGTTGAGGGAAATAAAAAAAGAAATCCCCTTCCAGTTCTATGCTGAAAAACTGAAAATTCATTATTGACCTGTCCCCTTGCAAGGAATAAGCGGGAAACGGTGCAAGTAACAGAAGAGCGCAAGAAAGATTACACCTGGAGTGGTTCCACATCAAAGAGTTGTTCGCAGATCAATAGGCTGCCCCGGGTCCTTTTTCTAGATTGTTCTCTTTTATTAGCTACAACCATAAACCCGTACAAAGCTTTCTTCCCTCCCCAAAGATGGCATTTTCTCCACACAGAATCCTTTTATCGGCCTTTCGCCCAGACGCGTCAAATTGTATATCCGCTAGATCAGATCTGCGAAAATCGAATCCGTTTCCAGCACAGGAATTATAATCCGTGAGGGGGAGCCTCTTCCTCTTAAAAATATGGATTTTGCTGCACAATTCTCTGCCATAAAACCACGGAAGGCAACTATCCCATTTGACCGGATCTCTCAGGGGTTCAAGGACGGACGTACAGGTAGTCCTCGACTTACGACTATTCATTTAGTGACCGTTTGAAGTAACGACACTGAAACAAATGACTGTTTTTCATGGCGGCATCCCCAGTTGAAATGATCAAAATTCAGATGCTCAACAACTGACTCGTATTTATGACGGTCGCAGTGTCCCGGGGTCACGTGATTCCCTTTGGCAACCTTCTGACAAGCAAAGTCAATGGGGAAGCCAGATTCGCTTAACAACCGTGTGACTCACTTAACAACTGCAGCGATTCCCCTTAACAACTGTGTCAAGTAAGGTCGTAAAGTGGGGCAAAACTCACTTAGCGAATATCTCTCTTAACAACAGAAATGTTGGACTCAATTGCGGTCGTAACTCGAGGACTACCTGTGTGTTTCAGAAATAAAGAGGGAAGTAATTGCAATTTTACCTTAATCCGCCCCAAAACTGGGAAGCTTGGCAACTGACTCGTATTTATGACGTTTGCAGCGTCCTGGGGTCACATGATCCCCTTTTGTGACCTTCTGACAAGCAAAGTCAACAGGGAAGCCAGATTCACTTAATGACCATGTGACTAACTTAACAACGGCAGCGATTCCCTTAACTACCGTGGCAAGAAAGGTCTTAAAATGGAGCAAAACTCACTTAACAAATGTCTCACTTAGCAACATAAATGTTGGAGTCAATTGGGGTCGTAAGTCAAGGATTACCTGTGTTAAACTGGCACACACACCCCTTCCAGGTGTATCCACAAAGAGGAAAGTCAAAAATAAATTCAAGGTGGGACCCATAGTCCTTGATTGCAGCCACCATCTGGCCTTTTTTGAACCCTGAGAAAAGGATTGTGGCCATAAATGGAGGACTATCTATGTTTCAAAAATAAAAGAGGGAAGGAATTGGCATTTTACCTGAGTCCTCCATCCTCAGCTTCTTATTACTGGGATTTTCATCGCTGTCGTCGTCCGACATGTCCATCTCTTCTTCTCTCCTGATCCCCATCAGCTGTTCGCTGTGAGCGTTCCTGAGTTCCTAAAAACAACAACAACGACAAAACCCCAAACTTACTTCATTAGTCCTGACTGAAGCAAAATTCCACTTCCTGAACTCAATTCGCTCCCTTTGAAAGTTGCTACGTACCGTTTCGTCCAGCGAATTAAAAAAAAAACGTTTTAGCACTTCTGACGGAGATGCATTATTAATGTCCAGTTTCAAATGAGGATCTTCTGCCTTGGTGACGTTAGGTTTAAGTTTCATGCTAATTTGATTCTTAGGAGGGACGTGTTAACCTACAAGGGGATACCTTTTAGTGGACTCTGACAAAGTTATGGTAAAAAAATTAAGTGCTTCGGAGAGACAATGATTATTTTTTTAAACCACTTTAGGAGGGTTCTACCCAGAGTGATATTCAGTCGGTTGAGACTGGTTTGGGTGAGCTGGTAGCGGCCATTTTGAGCAGTTCGGAGAACCGCCAATTACCACCTCTGGTTGGCCCCGCCCTCCCGCCCCCACCGTTTCCTGTCCTATATTCCCTTTTTTAAAAACTCAGCTGATTCGCGCGGCAGAGCAGATTGTTGCGGCTCAGCTGAGCTAAACAACAGCTCAGCTCACCAGCGCTGACACCGAGGGCGGTCTTTGAGTGCTGCCATGTTTTCAAACTGCGTGTGCGAGCCAAGCGCATGCGCGGAAGCCGCACACGCTCACATTTCTGGTGCTGCTGGGCGAACCAGTAGGTAAATTCTGTGAATCCCACCCCTGGTTCTACCCTTTCTTGCTCAATATCTATTTGGTTTTGGGAGAAGGATGGCAGACTGAAGTGGGAAAACAGAAAGAAGTGTGTGCAAAACCTCATCGGCTGTTTTAGTTTCGGCCTAACATTGCAGGTATTTAGCTAGGACAGGGGTCAGCAACCTTAAACACTCAAAAGAGCCACAAAGGTCCTAACTGGAAGCCCCCCGTTCAATTCTGGAGCCAACCGGAAGTCTGGTTCCCCCACCATAGAGTCTCCTCCTAGTGTGGCATCCTTTTTCCTCTGCCGACCGGAAGTCGGTTCCTCCACCATAGAGTCTCCTCCTAGCCCGGTGTCCTTTTTCCTCTACCTGTCCTAACCGAAAGCCCTATCAATTGTGGAGCCAACCGGTGACAGGGAGCCACAGCAGAGGGATGAAAGAGCCACATGCGGCTCCAGACCCCTGAGCTAGGACATTGAAAGTCCTCTACTGGAAATCTTACATTCTTCATCTAAATGACAAAAAAAAATTTTCTCCAAGAGAAATAGCGTTAGGAATAATCATCTATATTACGGGGTGTCATTCATCTAATTATTGTACTCTGGGGTCCTTGTTGCTCTCTGAGCTTGGTTGTTTTCTTGCAGACGTTTCATTACCCAACTAGGTAACATCATCAGTGCTAGAAGGGAATGGGGTTTGTGGAGAGGAGGAGGAGAAGGAGGAGGGCTGTGGGGTCCTTGTTGCACTCTGAACTTGGTTGCTTTTTTTTTTTTGAAGACATTTAATTACCCAACTAGGTAATATTATCAGTGATAAGAGGGGAGTGTGGTTGGCTCTCCTTTTCCATAAAAGTGGATTTCCTGTCAGTTGAAATGTTCTTGGATGAGAAGTGAAACGTCTTCAAAAACCCCCCAGAAAGTCCACCCGACTCTTGATAAAACACTTTTGGGACAACCATGGCCTGGATGACTGGGAATCTCCATAGACGTTCTTGGTTAGGTTTTGATTATTTGTCTCTAGTTGGCAGTTCCTTGACTGGGATATTGTTTACTGCTTGACTGTTGGTCTAGTTTTAATCTTGGTGTTGATCTCAGTTTATCTGGGTGTTGATTGCTGGCAAAAAGGTACAGTTTTTGATTGTCTCAAGAGGAATGGTTGCAGGAATTGGGCTTGTCTAGTTTAATGAAAAGAAAGACTAAGGGTGACATGATAGCAGTTTTTCAATATTCGAAGGGCTGCCACAAAGAAGAGGGGGTCAACCTATTCTCCAAAGCACCAGAAGGCAGGACAAGAAACAGCAGATGGAAACTAATCAAGGAGAGAAGCAACTTGGAATGAAGGAGAAACTTCCTAAAAGTGAGGGCAATTAATCAGTAGAACAACTTGCCTCCAGAAGTTGTGAATTCTCCAACACTAGAAGTTTTTAAGAAGAAATTAGACAACCATTGGTCTGAAATGGTATAGGGTGCATGAGAAGGGGGTTGGACTAGGTGACCTGCAAGGTCCCTTCCAACTCTGTTAATCTGTTAACCTCCAAGATCCCTTCCAATTCAGTTACTCTGTTCTGTTATTCTTTTGAATGACATGTAGATGTTGTTTATCTCTATGTGCCTGTTGATGGTCGATTTGTCTGTATGACGGGCTTCCAGGAATACTCTAGTGTTTTTGGACTTAGCTTGGTCCAGGATCTTCACAGTTTCCCAGTTGAAACTATGATTAAGTATCGTAACTATTGTGCTATATGACCTTTAAGATTTAAATGACTTTAAAAAAGAGAGAGAGCTCCGTTTGAAAGTTGTGGCGAGAACAGATCCTGTGTGGGATGTTAAGGCCAAAGCGTTTGCTTCAGGTTGCGCCATTTGAAAGTGTGCATAATGTTTGAAATAAATTCTTCCTGTTTAAACTATGACCTCATCTATTTTTTGTCACCTTGAACGAGAGGAGTCAGGGCCCAAGGCTCCGCAGAAAAGTGCTTCAAAAATTAGTTCATATCAGAACAAACCTATTACCGTATCAGAAGAGATGAAGGCCTCAGGCTTAGATGCATTTATGAAATAAATGTTGGCGCTGAACAGCCAATATTGACAGAAATAGCCAACAGGAAAGACAGCAGAGGAACGCAAACGACGTTTAAATGTGCTTCACATATTGAGTTTTCTCCATCTTCTCAGAAAAGGTGGAGGTGATATTATGGCTACCTTCTTTAACGCTGGCACAAGGAAGATTGAGAGAATAATAATAGTGTCAGATGGAACACAAGGATATACACCAGTGATGAGTGTAACACTTTTGGGTCCAGAGACAGCTAATTTTTCTATCGGGAAAAAAAAAGCCCAATTCCCAGGGAGCTGATATTAAATCTTTGGAAGAAGAAAGAGAGGTGACTTCTGAGGAGTAAATGTGGTTGAGAAATGTGCCATTTTATTCCTCGCAATTAATGAGCAACTCAAATAATTTGTTGGAGTGATGCATCCAGTGTTTATCAATAAATGTAATCCATTATCCTCCGGGCGTGTGCAGCCTTTAATCACAACCGAAGTGTTGAAGCTGACGGATGGAAGTTTTACAAGCGAGGCCTTGGAAACTCAAGAAGAGTTCTCCCATTTATTAGGGCCATAAATCCAATTTGCATTCTGTTCCAAAGATGTTAGGAAGTGTTTGGTGCAGGCAACAGGTCTGTTCCTCTCAGACAGAAGCACCTAGAATGTAACCCAGGTAGTCCTCGACTTACGACCACAATGGACAACCCAATATTTCGGTTGCCGAGACATTGGTTAAGTTGAATTTTGCTTCGTTTTACGCCCTTTCTTGCCACCGTTGTTAAGTGAATCGCTGCAGTTAGTAACCCGGTTGTTAAGTGAATCTGGCTTTCCCGTTGGCTTGTCAGAAGGTTGCAAAAGGGGATCACATGACACTACACTACAACTGTCATAAATACGAGTCCAACTGCTGATCACGTGACCATGGAGATGTCGCAATGGTTGTAAGTGGGAAAAAAGGTCATAAGTTGCATTTTTCAGTGCCGTTGTAACTTTGAACAGTCGCTAAGTGAACTCTTGTAAGTTGAGAACTATGTATATACATCTATGTCCCCCACGATTCCAATTTCTTAAGAATGATGGCATCGTTGACACGGAGACAGACCTAAATAATTAGAATAGAATAACAGAGTTGGAAGGGACCTTGGAGGTCTTCTAGTCCAACCCCCTGCTTAGGCAGGAAACCCCATACCGTTTCAGACAAATGGTTATCCAACATCTTCTTAAAAACTTCCATTGTTGGAGCATTCACAACTTCTGGAGGCAAGTTGTTCCACTGATCAATTGTTCTAACTGTCAGGAAATTTCTCCTTAGTTCTAAGTTGCTTCTCTGCTTGTTTAGTTTCCACCCATTGCTTCTTGTTCTACCCTCAGGTGCTTTGGAGAATAGTTTGACTCCCTCTTCTTTGTGGCAACCCCTGAGATATTGGAACACTGCTATCATGTCTCCCCTGATCCTTCTTTTCATCAGACTAGACATACCCAGTTGCTGCAACCGTTGTTTTTTTCTTTTTTTGAATAGAATAGAATTCTTTATTGGCCAAGTGTGATTGGATACACAAGGAATTTGTCTTTGGTGCATATGCTCCCAGTGTACATAAAAGAAAAGATATATTTGTCAAGAATCAGGAGGTACAACACTTAATGATTGTCATTGGGTTCAAATAAGCAATCAGGAACCGTTCTTCATATGTTTTAGCCTGCAGTCCCCTAATTGGACTAGAATTGGACTAGAAGACCTCCAAGGTCCCTTCCAACTCTGTCATTTCTAATAGCTTGATTAATTCATCGCAAGGGTGGACATCTGTGTGGGAACCATGTGACCTAGGAGTGGGAAGTGAGAGTTATCTCAGAAGGAAGAAGGGAACATGAGCTGGAGGCTTCTAAGTGAAGGGACCAAGAAGTACCTAACTGACTTCTGGAATTTGGAAGCTTTGCCTTGAGCAAGGGGATCCCCAAACTTGGCCACTTTAAGACTTGTGGACTTCAACGCCCTATAATTCCATGGCTGTCTGAGAAATTATGGAATTATGGGAACTGAAGTCCACAAGCCTTAAAGTGGCCAAGTTTGGAGACCCTTGGCCTTGAGCGAAAGAGTGACTTCTACTTACTTGGAAGATTCACAAAAGACAGAATGGAAGGTTGTCAAAGAGGGGAAAGACTTAACTGCTTCTGGGGATGCCATGAATGGTCAATTGCTGTGGCCTAGAGGTGGAGCTCTTGCCTCACAATCAGGAGGTTGTGAGTTCAATCCTAGGTAGAGGCAGATGTGGGGTCTCCTGCTTGGGCAGGGGGTTGGACTAGATGACCTGCAAGGTCCCTTCCAACTCTGTTAATCTGTGATCTGAATGTTACGCCAAATGTGTTTGGGGAGAATTTTCAGGTGTCGTTTGTTGCTTCTGTTGTTCTTGGTAGATTGATGATAGTACCAGCTTTGGCTAGAAGGTGTTTTTCCCTTCCATGAAACTGACTCATTTTAAAAAAATAGATTGTGACCATCGCTTTTCCATCTCTTAATATTAAAAAACAAAGTCCTCTGTGGTCTTCCTCATGGTGTAATTGCATAGTCATTCCAGGAAGTCCCAAAGGTGGGTTTTTTTCAGGAGACAACTGGACTTCCTGGTTTTTCTTTGAAGACGTTTCGCTTCTCACCCAAGGAGCTTCTTCAGCTCTGACTGGATGGTGGGGAAGGGAAGGATTTATACTCCTTGCAGACAGCTGGTCATTTCAGTGGTGGGTTCCTACCAGTGCGGTCCACTCTATAGCACCGGTAGCGGCCCGTTGGTGACGTCACAGTACCGGTGCGGTCGGTTGCCGGTGCCTGGGAGCCACCATTTTTTTAAAAATTTTTTTTTACATTTTAAAAAAAAATTTCTTCTGCGCATGCCCAGAAACCTGACAATTAAGACTTTCCCTGTCCCTTCGCTTGAAAATAATAAGAAGCTCACATTTGACACTTTTCCTTCGCTTTTGCCTAAAGCTTCCCAAAGTGGGCGTTTTCCGAAAGCTTAACCTTTTATACTGTTAATTTTATACAGTTTTATACTGTTATTCTTTAGACGAAAACATTGAGAACTGTTAAAAGATACTGTTCTTTTAACAGTCCTCAATATTTTCGTCTAAGGAATCCATGACTGAAACCAAAAATGCTGTATGAGACTTGCTTGTCTTTTAACTATAGCATTTTCTGCATATAAAGGTTGCTATGTTGCCATGGTGTAACACACACTTTGTATGCAAAGCTTTTCATGTAAGGTATAAAATAGCAAAAATAGTAGTAACATCTCTCTGAAATAACTAATATATGACCGGCAAGCCACGCCCACCCGGTCACATGGCTGGCAAGCCACACCCACAAAATAAGCCACGCCCACAGAGTGGTAGTAAAAAAATTAGGAACCCGCCCCTGGGTCATTTGCATCATTTTAGTGGGTCCTTCAGGCCACCTGGAGGTTTCTCTGTGTCCTCAGGGTCACCTGAGTGGTGCAAATGAGGGTGGAGCCTTCCTGGAACTGCTGAAGGGACTGTGTTGTGGAGTTGTGGGAGTTTCTGCAGGATGTTTTCTGCCCTGTGTCCCTTCACTGTTGAAGACAGGCACCTGCTGTTGTGGTGTCTGTGTTGTCTGCATCTCAAACTGAAGCACAAATTATTCATGTAGTCTGCAGTTTTTCTGGAAATCCGCTCATCCGACTCTAAAAGGATGCAAATGACCAGCTGTCTGGAAGGAATATAAATCCTGCCCTTCCCCACCATCTGGACAGAGCTGAAGAAGCTTCTTGGATGGGAAGCGAAACATCTTCAAAGAAAAACAAAGGAAGTCCAGTTGCCTCCTGAAAAAAGTATCTTTGGGACAACCGTGACCTGGAGGACTGAGGATCTCAATAGACGTTTAGCTATGCACCTTGGGATGAACATCCTTTGAATGGTATGGGAGTATGAACGGATTTCCAAAAAATGGCAGACTACAGGAACCATTTGCGCTTCAGTTTGAGATGGAGACAACATAGACTCATCCCCAACAGCCCGCACCTGTCCTCAGCAGTAAAAGGACACAGGGCAGAAAATATCTTGCAGAAAGCACAGCTCCACAACACAGTCCTTTCAGCAGTTCCAAGAAGGCTCCACACACCCATTTGCACCACTCAGGTGACCCTGAGGACACAGAGAAACCTCCAAGTGGTCTCAACGACTCTCCCAAAGGATGCAAATGACCAGCTGTCTGCAAGGAATATAAATCCTTCCATCCTCCACCCTTCAGTCAGAACTGAAGACGCTGCTTGCATGAGAAGTGAAACCTCTTCAAAGAAAAACCAGAAAGTCCAGTTGGCTCTTGGGGGGGGAAGCACCTTTCGGACAACCTTGACCTGGAGGACGGAGAATCTCCATCGACATTCCAGGAAGTATTTCAGGAAGCCAAGTTTCTTCTGCCTTTTCAAACGTAAGCCTCATATTTTCTCTCCCTAAAGAGCCCACGTATTTTCCTCTGGATTTCTTATTAACATGTGCTCTGCAAATCAATAAAGCAACCCAATTTACGCTGATCCACAAATCTCTGACAACTTCCTAAGCATGCAAATCAAGACACTATGCATTCAGGCCGCAGCGTTTCGGCAGCCACAGTTCAGCACAAAGTCGTCTTCTTTAACTTAACGCCTTCCTGAGGTTTTCGCCTGCAATGCCATCCGTATTTGGTTTTTTATGTTTATCTATTTTTTAAAAAAAATTCATTCCCACCTGAATTATTCTTACAAATAACTCAAGGCGGTGAACATATTCAACATACCTTCTGCCTCCCATTTTCCTCACATCAAACCTGTGAGGTGAATTGGGTTGAGACTGAGTGACTGGCCCACACAGTCACCCAACCGGCTTTCATTCCTAAGGCAGGACTAGAACTCACTGTGTCCCGGTGATTGTCCAGAGTCATCCAGTTGGCTCTCGTGCCTAAGGTGGGACTAGAACTCATGGTCTCCTGGTGATTGGCCCAAAGTCACCCAGCTGGCTTTCATGGCTAAGACAGGACTAGGACTCTCAGTCTCCTGGAGATTGGCCCCAAATCACCCAGATGGCTCTTGTGCCTTAGATAGGACTAGAACTCATCATCCCTAGTGTCATGCCCCCGTCGGAGTCTGAATCTGCCCAGGGGAAAAATAAGCTGGAACAAGAACTGACAGAGATGGAGAGGGCGGCTCCGTTGGCCTTGGAGGAAACTGTGGAAGGGCAGAGTCACTCCGGGCAAGGCTTTTCTGAATTAGTAAGGCCTGCAGACAGGGAGAGCTCAGGAGAAGAGCAAGGACCACCCCCTCCTGATCCTAGAGCATGGAGAGAAGAGAGAAGGCAAGAACAATGCAGATGGAGCCAGCTACGAGGGAGGAAAGTGCCCCGCCCCCTTTCACAAGGCACACCTGGGGACTTGTGAAGGAGGTGCCGGGGTATTTGTCGGGAACAAACATTGCATCTGTGGCACTTCGTGTGCACTTGCCAAAGCCTGCAGATTGCTGTACTCTGTCTTGTGGGGCTTGCCAGTTTGCCTGCTTCACTGAACTACTTGCTCTGGTTACTGCTTAGCTAACCTGGCTTATTGGACTGCTGGCCCTGGTTGCTGTTTGGCTAACCTGGTTTACTGGACTACTTGCAGCCAGAGGCTTTTGAAGGTGCGTGTGAGAGCTTTGCTCCAGAGCTTGTAGTGAATGTGGGAACATTTGGGGACAAAGTTGGAGCAATAAAGGGGAGTTAGACCTGTTCTCTGGTTGTGTTGCTTTTGTGCCATGCCCCGGGTCATCACACCTAGGGATTGGCCCAAAGTCACCTTAGCTTTCATGTTAAGGTGGGATTAGAACCCTCAGTTTCCCAATGATTGGCCCAAAGTCATCCAGCTGGCTTTCGTGCTAAGGCGGGACTAGAACTCTCAGTCTCCCAGTGATTGGCCCAAAATCACCCAGCTGGCTCTAGTACCTAAGGTAGGACTAGAGTTCCCAATCTCCTGATGATTGGTCCAAAGTCACCCAGCTGCCTTTCATGCCTAAAGTGGAACTAGAATTCCCAATCCCCAAAATCTCCCAGTTTCTAACCTGGTGCCTCAATCATTAGACCAAACTGGCTCTCTTTCCAAATCGGAGAGAGAGTTGATGGGATTTAACAGTGGAAGGGTAGACATGTGCATTGTTTTGGAAAGAGCATTTATTTTCCTTATAGCTTTATTACTTTTAAAAAAGAAGAAAGCAAGGGACAGGGGAATAACCATCGTTAAAAATTCAAGGATGGTTTGCAGAAAAGAAAAACAGAACGCCTTGAGAGCATCGTGGCATATTAAATATTTAAATGTTAAGAAATTAATTCCCATCCCGAATATTTTCAATGGTGTGTGTGTGTGTGTGTGTGTGTGTGTGTATCAGATAAATTTCAGTGTTAATGGATATATATTCAATATTAGGAAAACAGCAGCCTGGTTAATAAAAAAAATCCTGGGTTTTTTTGGCATTCAGGTGTATTCATTTATGAATAACCCCAGAAAACATCATAGATCATCTATATCGTAACAGGCAGTGATAATAAAAGGTTATTTATTTTTAATTCATGCAGATATTGCATCCTATGGTTTCCTTATTCAATCAATTATTCAGGGCGCTCCAAAGGTCCCCTCAAGGATTTGGACTTCAGCACAATTTTATCTTGGAAGCATGCAACGTCATTGTTATAAGCAAGAGACACAATAATTCAATAAACAACTCTTACCTCCGCACAGCATTTTTGTTGTTAGGCAAGGAAATAATAAAAGGACTGCGGTGTTAACAATGCACCGAGAGGGTACTCCGTAAATGGATGCATTACCTGGTACTATTTTTTATTTTATTTTTTTAGGGGAAAAAAATCAAAATGAAGGGCTGGGACAAGAAACGGTTCTTACTTACTTTACGACCGAAAGTACGGTGTGACACATGCCAGGTTATTGTGGCACACAGGGGCCAGAAAAGCAGATGCATCTCTCTCTTTCTATCCTGTCTGTCTGTCTGTCTGTCTGTCTGCCTGCCTGCCTGCCTGCCTGCCTGCCTGCCTGCCTGCCTGCCTGCCTGTCTTCCTGTCTATACACACACTGTCTCTATTATTTGTCTCTCTCTCTCTGTAATATGTCTTTCTGTTTATCATCTATCTATCCATCTGTTTACCAATCATCTCTCTCTCTCTCATCTGTCTGTTATATCTGTCTGTCTGTCTCTCTCTCTCTCTCTCTACACACACACACACACACACACACACACAGACACACACACACACATACACACACATTCTGTCTCTGTTATTTGCCTGTCTGTCTGTCTCTCTCTCTAATATGTCTTTCTGTTTCTCTCTATCATCTATTATCTATCCATCTTTTATGGCTCGATCATCTCTCCCTCTCCCTCTCTCGATCTATCTATCTATCTATCTATCTATCTATCTATCTATCTATCTATCTATCTATCTATCTATCTATCTATCTATCTATCTATCTATCTATCTATCTATCTATCCATCCATCCATCCATCCATCCATCCATCCATCCATCCATCCATCCATCCATCCATCCATCCATCCATCCATCCATCCATCCATCCATCCATCTATCTATCTATCTATCTATCTATCTATCTATCTATCATCTACCAGTATCTATCTATCTATCTATCTATCTATCTATCTATCTATCTATCTATCTATCTATCTATCTATCTATCTATCTATCTATCTATCTATCTATCTATCTATCTATCTATCTATCTATCTATCTATCTATCCATCCATCCATCCATCCATCCATCCATCCATCCATCCATCCATCCATCCATCCATCCATCCATCCATCCATCCATCCATCCATCCATCCATCCATCTATCTATCTATCTATCTATCTATCTATCTATCTATCATCTACCAGTATCTATCTATCTATCTATCTATCTATCTATCTATCTATCTATCTATCTATCTATCTATCTATCTATCTATCTATCTATCTATCTATCTATCTATCTATCTATCTATCTATCTATCTATCTATCATCTATCTATCTATCTACCTACCCACCCACCCATGTTTATCCATTCTATCTACTTACCTACCTACCTACATACCTATCTCTATGGTACCAGTGAAGGACACCAGAGAGACAGTGGTAGTCATGTTTGCCTCTCAACTGAAAGAACCACTGGTATGTATCATCCCACGCCAACCCTTTTTCCATGGGAAGGGTATAGCTGTTGCATACATTTACAAAGTGCCCTGATCCCAAGAGCCATCATTCATACATGGTATTAAGCCTGATGCATGGATCACAACACAATCCAGGCCACAACTAAGCCACAGCAAGAATGCAGGAAATCATCTACATGCAGAGCACATGAATCCAAGAAAATGAGTCGAGCCACATTTGCATAATATGATCAATAAATTAAACATGTAGGGCATTCATTCATTCATATTCTTTCTTTCTTTCTTTCTTTCTTTCTTTCTTTCTTTCTTTCTTTCTTTCTTTCTTTCTTTCTTTCTTTCTTTCTTTCTTTCTTTCTTTCTTTCTTTTCTTTCTCTCTCTCCCTCCCTCTCTCTCCCTCCCTCCCCCCTCTCTCTCTTTCCCTCCCCCTCCCTCCCCCCCTCTCTCTGAAAAACAATTCGTCTTCCTTGATTTCTCATCATGCACATGCATTGAACAAAATCCAGATGTTCAGGCTGGATTGAATTTGATTTTTCCCTTCTTTTGTCCTTCCACTTCCCCAAGTCTCCCTGCTTCTGGTTCTCCTCTATTGCTAGGCGTAACCAAGTATTTAAACTCAGGATGTATCTCCTTGGTGGTCCTGGCTACTATACCTATTTGCAAGGAAGCCAATAGGTATGGCTAAGTACAGCAGGTAGAGATTTTGCTCTGAGGAGAGCAAGCTAGCAACTAGGACAAACCAGGTGGTATGATTCTGAGTCCCCTCCTTCTGTCCGATGCCTTCTGTCCTATCACTGGTCTCTCCAGACTGGGCATCAAAATGGACGAGGTAGGCAGGGGACGAGCACTGAATTGCAAACTCTGTTGCATTTTGTACCAGCTTCACCCGGAAGTTCCAAAAAGGTCTGGTCCACCACAATGTTTTATCTACCATCATGCAGATAGTGTTCCTTCCTTGCAGGTCTCCCAAGGGGCTTTTCCCAGGAGGCAACTGGACTTTCTTGGGTTTTCTTTTGAAGACATTTTGCTTCTCATCCAAGAAGCTTCTTCAGTTCTGACTGGATGGTGGGGAATGGAAGGATTGATACTCCTTGCAGACAGCTTTTCATTTGCATCCTTTTGGAGAGTCGTTGAGGTCACCTGGAGGTTTACCTGTGTCCTCAGGGTTACCTGTAAGATGAACACCCTTTGAATGTTGTGGGAGTATGAATGGATTTCCAGAAAAAATTGCAGGCTACAGGAGCCATTTGCACCACTCCGGTGACTCTGAGGACACAGATAAACCTCCAAGTGGCCTCAATGACTCTCAAAAAGGATGCAAATGACCAGCTGTCTGCAAGGAGTATAAATCCTTCCGTTCCCCACCATCCAGTCAGTGCTGAAAAAGAAGCTTCTTGGATGAGAACCGAAAGGTCTTCAAGGAAAGAAAAAACAAGAAAGTCCAGTTTTCTCCTGAAAAAAAAAGCACCTTTGGGACAACCATGACCACCTGGAGGACTGAGGATCTCTACAGACTTCCTTGCAGGTGCTTCTGACTTCCATCATTCTGTGCTGTTCACGTCCCTGGCCTCAGATGTAGGTTTAAACTTTTTTTTGAAAGGACAGCATCTAGGCAAGGCCACTGGTTGAATTTCATCTGCTCTGGGAGGCCCAAGATGGTTCATAGCCCCATGAAATCTACATTTGTTTAATGGCTATGGAGATTCCAGGTCATGGTTGTCCCGAAGGTGCTTTCCATCAAAAGGCATCTGGACTTTCTTGTTTTGCTTGAAAACGTTTTGCTTCTCATCAAGAAACTTGTTAGCTATACACATTGGGATGGACACCATTCGAATGGTGCGGGAGTATGAATGGATTTCCAGATAAATTGCAGACTACAGGATTTAGTTGGCCCTGAGGGCACAAGTAAACCTCCAAGCGGCCTCAACGGCTCTCAGAAAGAGCATGCTAACAGCCAGATGAGTGCAAGGAATATAAATCCTTCCATCCTCCACCATTCAGTCAGAACTGAAGAAGCTTCTTGGATGAGAAGCGAAACGTCTTCCAGCAAAACAAGAAAGTTGCCCTTTGAAAGAAAGCGCCTTTAGTACATTTTTTAATATTCTTTTTCTTTTTTTAATAAATAAGACCAGGAAGCTGTCATAATTTACTCAGGACTTCCTTTCCCACTTCTGTAGGCCTGTAGGTGAATTTGAGTTCTTATTAAGATTAGGAAGCTGTTCTCTTATACTGTCTGGGTTCAAGAAAATCTTTGCAGCTCCTAAATTTTGCTATCACTGCATCCATGAAAAAAAACCCACCTTATCCTTGATAGGACTCAAAAGATTAAAAATGTGGAATTCTGACTGCAGTGGCCTATTTCATAAAGTTTGGATTGTGGAGAATGAAAAACATTCCTTTTTATTTTGTCCAAGGTCAAATTGGAAAAATTACCCATGTCTTTCCTAAGCTAATACTAATGAAATAAGAAATCTGGATTTATGATATCTCCTTAATGATTATTTTGTTATGAATATTTATGATGAAGAATCTTGTTCCAAAACAAATCTGCTTTGTCCAATAGTTTCGTCCGCTTTTGGACAATATTGTGATGGATTAAATTGATTTTGGAATTCATTCACTCCAGGACTACAATGTAAATGTTTAGGCGACTCTGCTAATTCTCTCCATTAGCTGTTTTAGTGGAAAGAATATTGTCCCCCAAGAGTTCCAGCTCCATAAACCGTTGCAGAGACTCTGGAAATAGTCCTTAATTACATTTACACACTACAATTGCAGCAATTCAAAGACTGCTCAACAAAGCACAATCCACCACAGGCGCCTTTGCATTTCCTCCTCCCACCCCCCCTTGGTCCAAGGCTGTGAAATGATGGATAAAAAAGAGAAATGGAAAATTCACCCACCTCGGAGTGCTTGCGCCAAATATCTATGTTCTTCCGTTGAGCTTTGGAGAAATGGTCCCAAGCTTTTTGTCGGGCGGAGGCGTTGAAAACGGCCACAATCTGCTCAACTTTGGTGAACAAGGAAGTCAAACAAGACAAGCAATTTATGTTGTGATCGCTAAAGGAAAGCCAACCAAAGACGCGGGGAGTTCTACGGATGACGTCACTGCTGGAATGACCTCATCCGCGACTTCCGATCGCGTGTCTTTTCTGTACTTACATTTCAGAACTGTTGGAGGTCTCCTCCTTCAAGTGTCTCCTCACAACTTTAGCCTATACCGGTTGCGCCCTAAGTACCGACAGATTTGCATGCAATTAATGGCTTCTCTAGTTGTTGTTACAGTACTGACTTGTATGCATGAGATGCTAAAGTTAGAGGTGAAGCTACAGGAAATTCCCTTTGTAGCTTATGAAGCTGTAATTCTAGAACAGGGGTCCCCAAACTTGGCAGCTTTAAGACTTGTGGACTTCAACTCCCAGAATTCTCCAGCCTGGAGAATTCTGGGAGTTGAAGTCCACAAGTCTTAAAGTTGCCAAGTTTGAAGACCTCTGTTCTAGAACTTAGAAAAACTTTATTGCCATTTTAAATGTATACTAACTGGCATACATTAAAGTGAAATTTTGTGGCGTACAGCTCTCAAAGGGCACACCTCCAATATAGACTACATAAACATGACAAAATACCTAAATAAATAAATACAAAATTATGCATATACCCACATATATTCTATGACACAGAGAAACAACACAGTCTAGTTCAGATGTATACATGTACATGGCGAGAAAAACGAACCTTGCGAGTTTACCGGACGGATGACCTAGGGAACAAAGCTGTTACAGAATCTGGTAGTCCTGCTAGAAATACTTTGAAACCTCCTCCCAGAGGGGAGCAACAGAAACAGACCATGAAGTGGGTGTGTGTGGGTCTCTAACAATGCTTTGAACTCTAAGCACATAGCATTTATGAGCAGCATCCTGAATAACGGGAAGCGAGCTTCCTATAATCTTCTCCACTGTCCTCACCACTCTCTGTAGGGACTTTCTATCTGAGGCGCTTCTGCCACCAAACCAAACAGGGATGCATTTTGTTAAAATGCTCTCAATCTTGCCTCTGTAAAAAGTGGCCAGGACAGAAAGAGAAAGATGTGCTCTCCTCATTCCACGCAGGAAATGCAGACGCTGGTTTACACGCTTTACTAAGGATGACGTGCGGCGAGGCCAGTTCAGATTGTTAGTTATCTGCACCCCCAGATACTTAATACTGTTAAGTATTAACAGTATTAATACTGTTGCATCCTTGATACTGAGTGTAGTATGACTATGCCAACTGTTTATTTTACCTAAGAAAAAACCCTAATCCTAGCCCCAACGCCAATGGACTCACAATGGGACTTATTTTTGGGTAGACACGTATAAGATTATGCTCTTATTGAAAGTGTTAAGGAAATTCCCAAGTTGGAACTTGAGTTAATCTGAAGAAGATGGCACCATTCATTTACCTATCCTTTTAAATGAAGACGCCTTTCTTCATCTCCCTTGTGGGCAAATGTCTTCCATGAAACATTTTAAGTCTGCTTATCCTTCCTATTTGCAAACTGCAGATCTACAGTATTAAAGTGAACTTATGATTTTTACAGACCCACTGAAATTTAAATATGTATATTGCTAATTTACATAAGAAACATGGGAGATATTAGAAGCCCAAGATATCTACATTTCAAATCGTATTCTTTTCCTCAGTTCTTTATTCTAATATTTGTCTTTCTCTCTCACACACTCTCTCGCTCTCTTTGAGACTTTACATTTTCGAGTCAAAAGATAACATTTGAGGTTGCCAAGCAATTGCAAATGAAATGTCACTCAGGCCTTATAAGTAACTAAAATAAAAATATTGCAAATCAAATTCTGGAGTTCCACAGTTCAGAGATTCACAATAGCAGCAAACTGTGACAGTTAATTCAGAAAACACATGTATTTCATTTTGGCGAAGGGATTCTCATATCTGCAAATCTAAGAGAAGCTCCTCTCTGGAAAGTGAATTATCCCCTCTATACACCAATAAGACTCTGGTTTGTGTTATTGCTGCAGAAGAAATTATTTTTAATCTTTCCCACCGTTTTTAATTATGATCCAATAAGCCTTTATGATAAGCTCTGTCTCTGGGTTGATTTAAGAAGGTTATTCTGGATTTAGCTGAATATCTATTGCTTGAACTGCAGATTGTGCAATTTGAATTTTACGAACGGAATTTTACAAACCAGTTGTGCAATTTGTATTTTACAATTTCAATTTTGCAAAGTGTTTTACAAATTTTACAAACTTGAACCGTGAATTGTGCAATTTGAATTTTACAAACCGATTGTGCAATTTGAATTTTAAAAATTGAATTTTACAAACTGTTTTTTACAAATTTTACAAAGTTGAACCGTGGATTGTGCAATTTGAATTTTACAAACCGATTGTGTGATGCCCAAATCTCGTTCTTAATACTGACCGCTGACTTCTGATTTCCCAAAGTTTAATTTTTTTCCCTTTGGAACTGCTGCACAGAACAATCACTACTTGTGTAATTCTAAAGTTTATTCCTCGGATGGAGTTTAAAGCCTGCTTAGATTTAAAATGGGCTCCCATCAGACATATTTCTAAAATCTCATCTTTTTCCTGCTGACCAATGTCTTACCTTATTGTATCAAAAAGCAGATGCCGTTCCTAAGAAATTAAAATTGACAATTATCTACTATAGGAAATCCCACCAACATCAGACCAGGTGGTGGGTTGCTACCGGTTCAGTGAACCGGTGGCGGCGGTGGCAGGAGGCTCCGCCCACCCACCCAGACGTCATCAAAAATGCTCTGCGCATGCGCAGAAGCTTCTGTGCATGCATAGAAGCGTTGCACGTGCGCGCACTCCCATTCCCGAACCAGTAGCAAAAGTAAGTGGAACCTACTACTGATCAGACCTATAAAGCAAGTCTGGATGACAATTTCTCCTTTTATAAGGATGGAATTGGTTCTATTCAACATTAAAGGTATCTCTGCAACAAATATACACCTTCTGTATTCCTTTAACACTGAGTAGAACGAATTCCATCCTTATAAAAGGAAAAATTGTCATTCAGACTTATTTTATAGAGCTGATGGTTATAGCATTTCCTATCTTCAAAATGCCACTATCTTGTTCTGAAGGACAGGGCTGTTGGATAAATTTTCCATAACTTTAATGTTAAGGAATCATCCCTGGAAATAACTGATAGTTTAATAGCGTTCAACCAAAATATAGAACAATGGCTTTCAATCTAATGCACCCAAGGTATATGTAAAATGTCATGTAATAATCTTATTTTTAATTTAGCTTTTAATTTAATTTATGAAACTTGCGTGATCTCAACCATCAAACAAGAAATGACAGTAAAATCCATTTTTAAAATAAAGGTAAAAGATGAAGCAAGTATGATGAAGCAAGGTATCTTACTTCCTGCTTTACATGAAGAGCCCAATCAGAAAAGCATTAGAAGATGATGGATGAAAAGAGGATAGACACCTTAAGGACGAGAGCAAAATCTCTGAACCTAGAACAAGAAGCAATAGGTGGAAACTGATCAAGGAGAGAAGCAACCTAGAACTAAGGAGAAATTTCCTGACAGTTAGAACAATTTATCGGTGGAATGGCTTGCCACCAGAAGTTGTGGGTGCTCCAACACTGGAAGTTTTCAAGAAGAGATTTGTCCTGAATGGTGTAGGATCTTCTGCTTGAGCAGCGGGTTGGACTAAACCAGTGTTGGAGAACCTTTTCAGCACTGAGTGCTGAAATGGGAGTGCGCACGTGCGGGGCCAGGAACCGGAAGAGCAGTTCCCTGGCATGCATGCGCATGCCCGGAAGCTGAGCTTCCGGTTTCTGGCATGCGCATGCATGTCGGTCACCTGGTCTTCTGGTTTCTGGCATGCATGCGCGTGCGAAGACTAGCTGGACGGCGAGCATGTGCACGTTGGAAACCGGAAGCTCAGCTTCCTGGCACGCACATGCGCGCCAGGGAGCTGCTCTTCTGGTTTCCAGCATTCCTGAGTGCATGAAGACCAACTGGCTGGCATGCCGGAACCTGGAAGAGAAACGGGCGATGACTGGCATGCCCGGAGGGATGGCTCAGGGTGCCACTTCTGCCACGCGTGCCATAGGTTCGCCATCACAGGACTAGAAGAAGATCCCATCCAACTCTGTTATTCTGTTATTCTGATTATCAGTAGCTCAGGGTTCAGCAGTGCCCACAATGGGTATGGGCTTTAACTCCCCATATTTGAGGGACAGCCACAAGGAAGAGGGGGTCAATTCTCCAAAGCACCTGAAGGCAGGAGAAGAAGCAATGGATGCAAACTAATCAAGGAGAGAAGCAACCTAGAACTAAGGAGAAATTTCCTGGCAGTGAGAACAATGAACCAGAGGAACAGCTTGCCACCAGAAGTTGTGGTTGCTCCATCACTGGAGCTTTCAAGAAAAGACTATACAGATATTTGTCTGAAATGGTACAGGGTCTCCTGCTTGATCAGGGGCAGGGGTGGGTTCCAACTTACCTCGCTGCCGGTTCGCTTCCTCCCGTGCCATGTGGCTGCGCAGCGCATGTGCAGTCCAAAACCCCCTGGAATTTTTTTAAAAAAGTGCCGAAAACAAAATGGCGACGCATGCGCAGTGCCGGAAACTCGGCTTCTGCGCATGCGCAGAAGAAAAAAAACATTAACATTTTCAGAAAAAAGATGGCGGCGCCCATGGACCAGCACCAACCGATCCAGTTCAGTGGTGTTGTCGTGACATCACTAGCGATTCACTAACGGTTCGGGCGAACCGGTCCAAACCAGGAGAAACCCACCCCTGATCAGAGGGTGGTTGATTAGAAGACCTCTAAGGTCCCTTCCAACTCTGTTGTTCTATTATCTGCCCATCCACTCTCTCAATACCCTAATATCAACTGTGTGTGGCAGATATCTAAGCCAAGCGTCACATTACAGTTTGTCCTACGTACAGTGAATCCAATTGCTAAATGATATTCCAATTTGCATATACTTATGATTCAGGTTTTGTATTTCATAACCTTATTAAATTAATTGGAATAAGTATAGGAGACCATGAAAGGGTTATCACGAAGGAATCTATTTTATTAACAATGTAATTTAGATTCTAATCATTGTTCTGTTGCACCTATTACAAGGGCAAAGAGCACTGAACTTAATCAACAGCCTGGGTATAATTAATTAATGGCAGAAGGCTCTAGAAGAACATTTTCTTGAAAATGCGAGAAAAAAGGTGCGCTGTTATTTTAAGCGAGGTGTCTATTAAATTCGAAAGCTCTTGAACTTTGAAAGCTCTGCCTATGAAAATACTTTCTATAAGTTCTAACTACAGGTCTTGGCCATGTTCTGGTGGCTTTCCTGGTTGACTTTGCTTGTTGGAAGCCAACAGGTCCCAACTCAGATAAACAATCAAACAGCAAACAACAGACCAATCAAGGAATATCAAGAAGAAAAAGACCACTCCCACCAACACTGACTGGGCAAACCACAGAGACCAAACCCCACTCCTTTCTAGCACTGATGATGTTACCTAGTTGGGTAATGAAACGTCTGCAAGAAAACAACCAAGTTCAGAGAGCACCAAGGAGCCCCCAGTCCTCTTCCTCCTCCTCCTCCCTGCAAACCACACTCTCTTCTAGCACTGATGATGTTACCTAGTTGGGTAATGAAACGTCTGCAAGAAAACAACCAAGTTCAGAGAGCACCAAGGAGCCCCCAGTCCTCCTCCTCCTCCTCCCACCCTCCCTGCAAACCCCACTCTCTTCTAGCACTGATGATGTTACCTAGTTGGGTAATGAAATGTCTGCAAGAAAACAACCAAGCTCAGAGAACACCAAGGGCCCCACAGTCCTCCTCCTCCTCCTCCTCCTCCTCCTCCTCCTCCTCCTCCTCCTCCTCCTCCTCCTCCTCCTCCTCTTCCCCTTCCTCTTCCTCTTCCTCCTCCTCCTCCTCCTCCTCCTCCTCCTCCTCCTCTCTGCAAACCCCCAAAAGGGACTTATGACGGTTTTTCAGTTTGCAGCATCCCTTTGGTCACATGTCAAAATTCAGATGCTTGGAAACTGGCATGTACTTATGACGGTTGCAGTGTCCCGGGGTCGAGTGATCCCCTTTTGCGACCTTCTGACCAGCAAAGTCAATGGAGAGGCCAGATTCACTTAGTAACCGTGTTACTCACTTTAACAAACGCAATGATCCACTTCACAACCGTGGCAGGAAAAATCGCAAAAACGGAGCAAAACTCCCTTAAGCAATGTTTCCCTTAGCAACATAAATTTTGGGGCCAGTCGTGGTCGTAACTTGAGGATTATCTATAACGGCAAGGAAGGATGGAGGAGCCGCTTCAACATTTCAGATGCTTTGGTTAGGATTTGGTCATGAAGGGTGAGATAAGATATTCTAGATCTTGGCTCTGAAGCTAGTTTTGGGGTTTCTACATGTAGAACGTCTACATTTTCTGAGGTTGTGTCTTTCCGGCTACGTTTGGAGTCATCAAAAGATCATTTCACAATATTCTACTTCTTTCTTCTCCCGTTGACAGTCTACTCATAGAGCTTAAAAATGAGAAATGTGACACCTTTTGTCTTTTTCTCAGCTGTCGTCTTCCTAACTGGGTTGGGATTTTATTTATTTATTTTTATTTATTTAATAGATTTGTATGCCGCCCAACTCCCAGAGGGACTCTGGGCGGCTCACAGCATATAATTTTCAAGGAGTTTTATCAAGGGAGGCTGTTCATCTACTTTTCTTTGCCGTTAAAAAAAGGGGGGGCAGGGGGATGACAAATATAAACTTGCCACCAAGTTTTGTAATCGCAACAGGCTGAATGCTTCTTACAAAGCTGCCGCTGAAGAGCCACGTACGGCAGAAGGGCCATGCAATAAGCACAATTAAATATTCATCAGCAAACATCTGCGGATTTATCTCCTGTCATATGAAATTTTCATTAACCAGATGCAACATTTTGTCTTGTCAATAAGTAAAAGACTGAAAATCATTTCTTTTCTTTCAAAATATGAAAAAAGAAATGCGCGGAGGGAGGGAGGTTGGATGGATGGATGGATGGACAGACAGACAGTTGGGTGGATAGGATGGGTGGGTGGATGGGTGGACAGATGGCTGGGTGGATGGGTAGAAGGATGGATGGATGGACAGATTGGACAGATGGACGGACGAATGGGTGGGTGGGAGGGTGGGATGAAGGATGGATGGATGGATGAATGGATGGATGGGTGCGTGGTTGGGTAGAAGGATGGATAGGTGGATGGACAGATGGATGGACAGATGGATGGACAGGGATGGATGGGTGGGTGGGTAGGTGGATGGACAGACGGACGGATGGACAGACAGACTGATGGGTGGGTAGGTGACTGGTTGGGTAGAAGAATGGATGGACAGACAGACGGACGGATGGGTGGGTGGGATGGAAGGTGGGTGTGGTAGGTAGATGGATGGGTGGGTGGGTGGGATAAAGAAGGTGGGTGGGTAGGTAAATGGATGGGTCGATGGGTGGACAGATGGACAGACAGATGGATGAGTGGGTGGGTGGGTGGGTGGGATGGAAGGTGAGTGGGTGGATGTATGGATGGGTGGGTGGGTAGGATGAAAGGTGGTGAGTGGGTGGGTGGGATGGAAGGTGAGTGGGTGGGTGGATGGATGGGTGGGTGGACAGATGGATGGACAGATGGGTGGATGGGTGGGATGTAAGATGGATGGGTGGATAAATGGATGGATGGATGGACGGATGGGTGGGATGAAAAGTGGGTGGATGGATGGATGGATTATGCACATCATCACCTCCCTATTCCATATATTTAGTGGGTACTGGTGAGATTGACCTGGATAGGACAACCATTCTTCAAAGATCTTGGTTGCTGGAAAAGGAAGTACCTTGTGGATACTTCTTGGACTTTCATACCACCCAACTGCGCCATGGAAGACAATCTGTATCACCGGTTCAGCACCACTTAAACAAGAAAGAGAGCAACCGTTGCCACATGTTGCAAAAATCAATCCATGTCCTCTTAATTTACTACAGAAAGGAAAAGAGAATTCAGGCCCTGAGATGCAGGATAAGCAAATTCATTAGTGCAGTGATACTGAATTAAAACTTAAATACATTAGTGCAACTGGGACCTAAATGTTAATGGCTATTAAACTGACTGGAAATACCAAGGGAAGCATTCATCCCACCAGGATACCAGGGTAGAAAAGTGAAGATATATAGCTTTACCACTGCACGGAAGGACAATAAGAACTACTCTGTGTCTCTTAAGAATACAGCTTGAAGTTGCTAGGAGACCTTGGAGGAAGAACATAGAACATCAAATAATTGAGTTGGAAGAGACCATGGAGGTCTACTTGTCCAACCAACTGCTCTACACCATTTCAGGTAAATGCTTGTCCAGTCTCTTTTTGAAAGCCTCCAGTGATGGAGCACCCACAACTTCTGGTGGCAAGCTGTTCCACTGGTTAGTTGTCCTCACTGTCAGGAAATTCCTCCTTAGTTCCAGGTTGCTTCTCTCCTTGGTTAGTTTCCATGCATTGTTTCTTGTCTTGCCTTCTGGTGCTTGGAGAAGAAGTTGACCGCCCTGTCTCTGTAGGAGCCCCTCAAATATTGGAAGACTGCCATCATGTCACCCCTAGTCCTTCTCTTCATTAGACATCAGGCTCATGCTGATATGATCATCTCCATTGCTTGGGTTCTGTTCTAGGCTGCCAGTCCTTGAGGGATGAGACAAAATTGGACAAACTATGATCTGGGCCAGAAATGTAGTTTTCTGAACAGTTTAAGATTAAAATATGGATGGTTGAGAGTCTCCGTAGACATTTGACCACTCGCAGATTATCAACGCTGAGCGGAATGCTACGCTGCAACTATTTCTCTCTTAGAGATTGAGAAGGTTTTATATTTTCAGGTCTTTCCTAAGTTTTTGTCAGAGGTCGAAAGAGAGTTTGCAGATAGTTAATACTCCATTTTCATCGTCCGTATATTCACATCTGAAGAACTGAACTCAACAGAGTAATTTCCCAAGATTAAGCAACGATAGGGATGGGTGGAAAATTAATTATCCCGATATACATTAATAACAATATTAATTATCATCCTGACATTATTTTGCCACCGAATTAATAGGCTGCCAAAGTGTCGTGATTTTTTTTCTCTCTCTCTCTTTTGGGACCTCAAATAACGCTTGACAGACTCTTTAATGAAGTTGTACTCTTTACCTTCAAAACTTCAGAAGCAGGTTGAAGCACTTAGATGGCAGATGGGGATACTTCCATGATGAACATTTTCCGTGGTGGCCTCACTACCTTACTATTTGTAGAAGGTCTTAGTGGACAGAAGAAGAGCAAAAACAAATTGCTCTTCCAAGGGCTCCATCTCTGAGGTCAAGTCAAGAATGTTGAACGACACCGAAAACCTGCAAATAATTTGCTCAGCAGAGAGATTTTTCTGAAGGAAGGCTGAAGGGTGCGGTTATTATTCTTGCAGAAAAAGCCAGCTCACAGCTAGGTTTGATGGCTGTCACTATCCATTTCCCATATGGGAGAAAGATGGCCTCAGAAGGCCAAACCACAGATGTTGGTCTCCTCAGAATGATGCTGTTTGGGTCAAGGAGCAGTCTTGCAAGAAATCACCCAAAGAATATGGAGCCATTTCAAAGCTGGCATAGAGGGACAGTGGAGAAAAGCTACTGTATTTTTCGGAGTATAAGACGCACCTTTTCCCCCCTAAAAGAGGCTGAAAATTTGGGTGCGTCTTATACTCCGAATGTAGCTTTTTCGAAGCTTTTGATTCCAGTCCTAACAAGGTGCTAACGATCTTCCCAGCTTGCAGGATTTTTTCATTGCTACTCCCTCCGAAGAAGGTTTTTTCCAGCCCTAAGTCTTTGCAGGCTTGTTTTCATTGCTATTCCCTCCGAAAAAGGTTTTTTAAGCCCTAACCAGGGGATAAAATAATGTGCTGAAGCTGACCAGACTAAGGACGCTAGCCAGATGAATACTTGGTAGGTAGATTTCCCCCCCCCTATTTTCCTCCCCAAAAACTAAGGTGCGTCTTATACTCCGGTGCGTCTTATATGCCAAAAAATACGGTAATCGTTTGATTCAAGTGGAAAGCAGAGATGGATTTTGTAAGAAAAGATATATCTGGGAAGGGAGGACTTTATTTCTATGGGGAATAAAGAGGGTTGGTATCTGTGCAAGGCACGTAAGTCTGCTATTTGAAACCACAGCTGCAAAAAAACAACAACCCTTCCTTTCAGATATTTCTTTTAAATCTAAATTTTTTAACCAGTTAAAACCGATATCGGCAAAGAAACAAAGAAAATAAGGGAGAATCGTGAATAAAAAAGAACGAAACTAGAAAAGGACGTAGAAATAGAAAAGATTATAATTAAGCAGCTTCCAAACTTTTTTTTACAGCGGTTATAAAATGACTACCTGTTTATACAGGTAGTCCTCGACTTACAACCATTCATTTAGTGACCATTCAAAGTTACAAGGTCACTGAAAAAAGTGAGTTATGACCATTTTTCACACAACCATTGCAACATCGCTATGATCAGAATTCATACGCCCGGCAACTGACTCATATTTATGACGGTTGCATGCGATCCTCTTCGGAGACTTTTTGACGAGCAAAGTCAATGGAGAAGGCAGATTCGCTTAACAGCCGTGTCACTAACTTAACAACTGCAGCGATTCACTTAACAACCGTGGCAAGAAAGGTCGCAAAATGGGGCAAAACCAACTTAACAATTGTCTTGCTTAGCAACAGTCGTAAGTCAAGGACTATCTATATTTGACCCTTTTTCTCTCTAAGGTTACACCATAATTCCCTTCGTTCCATAAACTACTCTTTCTAATCTTCAAACCCATAAATCACAAGTTCATTTTTCTATTTTTCTTCCCAGCCAAAAACCCACCAGGACTTCTCCACCCTCTAACCAATTTAGTTGTTGATCTTTCTGTAATACAACGAGTTAATTTTTGCCATCTCTGTTTAATTCCATCATTTTCACCCACCATTCCTCCGCTTTTGAAGTCTCTCCACTTTTGCTTAATAGTCTTGCAGTAGTGATCATAGGTAAAACCTACTTTGAGATTTTTCAGGGGACTTGGTCTACAAATGTTGTCGAATAAATCAATAAAATTCCTTTTATGTTAGCAGATTGATGGGAGCAGTAATTCCACCTCATGATGACATGGACAGACAACAAGGGAGATGACAAGCAAAGATGGGAACAGACATCAGCAGATAAAAGCAAGTAAAGTTTTTCATGAAGCATTTAGCAACAGATCAGGAACAACTTAGAATACAGCATCCAGTTTTGGTCACCACAATTTAAAAAAGATGTTGAGACTCTGGAAAGAGTGCAGAGAAGAGCAACAAAGAAGATTAGGGGACTGGAGGCTAAAACATGGGAAGAACGGTTGCAGGAACTGGGTATGTCTAGTTTAATGAAAAGAAGGATCAGGGGAGACATGATAGCAGTGTTCCAATATCTCAGGGGCTGCCACAAAGAAGAAGGAGTCAAGCTATTCTCCAAAGCACCTGAGGGCAGGACAAGAAGCAATGGGTGGAAACTAACTGAGGAGAGAAGCAACCTAGAACTAAGGAGAAATTTCCTGACAGGGAAAACAATTCACCAGTGGAACAACTTGCCTCCAGAAGTTGTGAATGCTCAGGACTTCCGGTTTGGAGCGCTTCATCGCGGACGTCCCTCGTTGGACGCCTTTCCGATCTTTGTTAAAAGCCGCCAGAACAGCTGTCTGGCGGCTTTGAAATCTCTTCCCCGGGCAAAGGGGAGAGATGAGAGCCTGACAGGTGGGGTAGAGCCCCCCCAGCGCCCTAGGAGCCATCTGGTAGGGCGCGAAGGGAGAGCTCCCCATGCAGCCTGTCTCCAGCTCCGAAGATCAGGAAACCTCTGCTTTTGCAGAGCTAGATGTCGTGACCAGCCGCTGCTTCAAGAATGGGATTTATAATTATATTTAAACTACAGAAGCAGACAGAGAGAAACAGGCGTGAGATGGGCAAGTACTGAAACCTCTTTTTTCCTTTTTTTTTTCAACTCCTGGGCAAGCTTTCACTTCGGCAAGGGAACAAAGGAAACAGAGTAACAATATGGCGATTGAGAAGTGAAAGTGACTTTCGTTTTCCCAGAGGCTTTTTTTTTTTCCTCTCTCTCTCTTATGGAAACTTTTAACTTGGAAAAATGGTTTTTTCTCTCTCTGTCTCCTAACTCTGGATTAAAGTTATAATAGAAATATTTCCAATAATAAAAGACTATCTGATTTTTAAACTGGAAAGAACTTTAATCAGGCATCTGGCTTTCTTTCTTTTTTGTACTCTTTTGAAACACCAATGGCTTCAAAGTCTGGAAAGATTGTTTTGACTAAAAGAAATGACTATTCATCTGGATATATTTCTAAAATGCAACTTAACACTGAGCTAACACCTCCTCAGCTTTTGACACCTGAAAATTTATTAAATAATTTAAAGATTATGAAACATGAACTTACTTTGGAATTTAACCAGAAAATAAGTGAGATAGACAAAAAAATGCAGGCTGCTTTGAAGAATATGAATCAACAACTAAGATTTGATGTGTTAGAAGTTTGCAAAGGCTTAGCAACAAATATTGAAGTTTTGGCAGAACGTATTGAAACAAATAAACAAGCTTTGGCAACTTCGGTGAATTACATAGATAAAATCCAAAATGACATTGCAAATTTTGAAAAAGAGGTCTTAATGACTCAGTTCAGATCCATGGAAGTTGCTATAAGGATTAGAGGTTTGAAAGAAGGATTATATGAAAATTTAAAAGGCAGGATGGTTGACATATTGGATCAGGTGTCTGGAATTTCTAAAGCGGAATTGGCTACACAAATCGACAAAATATACAGAATCAATTCGTGGTACGCTAAACAAAAGCATTTACCAAGGGATATTGTCATATATTTTATCACAAGAGCTCTACGGAACAGAATTATACAAGCAACGTTTAACAATAATCTTATGGTGAATGGTCAGGAACTAAAGATTTGGAAAGAAATCCCCTCTAAAATGCTTAAAGCCAGAAAAAGCTATACTTTTTTGATTGATGAATTTAAGAGATTAAATTTACAATATAAATGGGAAGCGCCAGTTGGAGTAGCAGTGAAATTTTCTGGAAAAAGATACCGGCTCAACACGATAAAAAAAGCTACGGAATTTTATGTCAATGTTCTAAAGGCTGATATATCCAAGATTCCAGAGGAAGGATGTATGAAAATAAAAGAGGAGGAGGAGGGGAAGCCACCTTTGATGGATCAAAAGGAAATAGATTCAAAAATCCAAAAGGAGTGCCTGAATCAGATAGCTGGGGAAAAGGAGATGGAGGTTTGGGATTAGACGGGAGACGACTCGACAAATTTGAATTTATTGAACTATTAAAAGATGAACTATCAAGATACAAAACGATGTGATGTTGAAATATATTGGACGGATAGAGACTAATATGATTGTATTTTATCTTTTCCCTATCTAATGATTACTTATGCAATATTTAGTTAAGTTTTATATAATTTTGAGGTTATTTTTAATGTTGATAATATTAGATATATATAGTTTGTTGAAGATTTGTTTATTCTTCTTTCATTTTCTTTTTTTTTGTTTATTGAAGTTAGTGAATTAATCTAGAATAATATTATCTTATTAATATCATGATGAAATTTAATATTTGATGATCACTTATGTAACATTTAGTTAAGTTTTATCTTAGAGGTTATTTTTAATGTCAATAATATTAGTTTAAGATTTGTGTATTTTATATTTAGTTATTACTTATGTAACATTTACCTTGTATAAGATAGAGGACTGAAGGGACGAGGTAGGAGGTTTGTTTGTTTGTATTGTTAAAGAGTTTTCTCTTTCTTTCTTTCTTTTTTTTCTCTCTCTTTTTTGTATCTTTACTATTGTATACAAATATATATTAGCAGTGTATAATTTGGAGTTGAAGTTTTTTAAAAATAGTGTTCTTTTTTTCCTTTTTTCTTTCTCTTTTTATTAACAATTTAAATTTATTATTATGCCCTGTATTATCTCTGGGAAGTCCGGGGGGGAGGTGGGGAGGGAAGGGGGTGGGTTTGGGGGGGGGGAGAAAAAAACAAAAATGTTTGTACTTTATATTTAATATTTTGCTACTACTTATTTAAGTTTGTACTAATAAAACTGTTTTGAATAAAAAAAAAAAGAAGTTGTGAATGCTCCAACACTGGAAGTTTTCAAGAAGAGATTGGATAACCATTTGTCTGAAATGGTCTCCTGCCTGAGCAGGGGGTTGGAGTAGAAGACCTTCAAGGTCCCTTCCAGCTCTGTTGTTCTGATATTCTGTCTACCAAAAAGGAGAAGGAAGAGAAGTACAACGTGTTTTGAAGGAAGCATCAAACTATCCTGGTCCAGACACAGATGCCAAATCACGACAAACTTGATATATTCTAGGAGACTGTCAGAAGCTCATCAAGGCTTGTCACTCAAGCTACATCAGAAATTCTTCTGAAGAGCTACGGAATCTTTTCTAGCTTGAAAATGGGAATTTTGAAAGGCTTAGCCGTTTATTGAGCAATTTCCCTGCCTCTGACAGCTGAGAAGCAAAAGGTCCAGGGATTTCCTGAGCTGCTGAAGGAAAGGCAGGATACACAGTGTGTGTCTCACAAACAAATGCACAACAGCACTTGTGATATGCTACAGAGGCCACACCGCAATACAAGACGACCTATCATCACGAGAACTACATTTTTTAAAAAAAAATGGAAATGAACACTTGGAACCCCCATTCATCCACAAAAATCTCTTCTCCACTGGAGAGAAAAAGAGAGAGAGATGTATTTAGCCAATTCTGTTTGCACAAATGCTCTTATCGGTGGATACAGCTTGCTCTCATTGTTTGCCTTCCTTGGAAAGGAAACAATTCAATTGCTAAAATGCCTCTTTTATACCTAGAGAGTACTTGAATTTCCACCTGTCTCAGACCCCGTCAGAAAATCTGCGCAAACATGTATTCTGAGGATTGGCGTTAATAATTCAGAAGATTTTTTTGGGCAATAAAAAGAGGGTATTCAGAAAATTAAGGGATATTTTAGGTTTGGACAGCTCTTCCAACCCTATTATTCTATGTTCCTTAATAAACACCCAGCTAGCTGCTTATATCCAGGTGCTAATTTTTATAGCATTCCAGGTTTAATCCTAAATTGGCCCAGGTAATCCTGGTACCTTCATATGACATCTGGGAAAGGGGTGGGTTCTGGATCCTTTTGCTGCCGGTTCGCTCAGGGTCGTGCTGTGTGTGTGTGTGTGTGCGCACGCTTTGCACGCACGCCCACAGCAATCAAAAAATAACTTCTGCACATGCACAGAAGCAAAATCCAAGATGGCGGCGCCCACAGAGACACCGACAGAACCGGCTCCGTGACGTCATCACCAAGTTACTAACGGTTCTAAAGAACCAGTTAAAACCGGTAGGAACCCACCTCTGACCTGGGAATTTTAGAACAGTTAGCACCGCTTTATAATGCCTAGTTAAGACCATACTTGAATTACTGCATCCAGTTTTAGTCGCCACAATACAAAAAAAGATGTTGAGACTCTGAAAAAAGTGCAGAGAAGAGCAACAAAGATGATTAAGGGCCTGGAGACAAAAATACATGAAGAACAGTTGCAGGAATTAGGTATGTCTAGTCTAGTCTAGTGAAAATAAGGGCTAAGGATGACATGATAGCAGCCTTCCAATATTTGAGGGGCTGCCACAAAGAAGAGGGGGTCAACCTATTCTCCAAAGCCCCTGAAGGCAGGACAAGAAGCAATGGGTGGGAACTAATTTGTCATAACCAGAAACGGTCATTAAGCCAGCAGTCATAAATTGAGAGCAACCTGGAATCAACGCCCAATTTCAGAATACTTTGAATGTCTTGCCATTCATGACATGGACACAATGGGCCATCTATGCAAACTTGTAAATCTAATGAAGATGTATCGTTGATGTACTAAACACAGGAGGAAATTATGATGATTATGAAATTTTTTATTTCCATGTCCTTATTTTGTTTCTTTCTCAAAAAACCCCAAAAAAGTTCAATTTTATACGATGCTGCAAACTTTACGAAACATCGATTCAAAAGAAAACCCGATACACGGATTTCAAAACGTATTGTGAACGGTTCGAATCGCATTTAAAAACTTTGGCCTTTCCGTCTGCAAACCACGGTTATACTTAATCAACATCACAGGTGAAATATTATACGCAATGTAGATGATTTATTTCCAAAACACACAATTTTGAGATCCCTGACATTAAATGTTTCCCCAGGAATGATTGTTGTACATCTGCTTCTTTCGTTTATGTACTTGTGTACGTTCTGTCGCTGAGAACCGTTAAATATTTTATATTTAATCATGGCATATGAAATGTTTGCACATTAGATGGGGCATGAATAAAACATCAGCCCAATAATCATCGCTCATAGTTTTCAGAAACTATGTCCCGCGTCACCTGGAAAAAAAAAAGGGAAAAAAATGAAAACCAGCTTTTCATTTTTCTTCATCTTGACTGGAAGAATGTGGGTTTGAAATGGTCGCTGTGTTTTTATTTTAAGAAGATAAAAAAGAAATTCAGGAGGGCCGTTATTCTGATTATGGTTTTATAAAGAAGGGCCATTAAAGCAATAGAGCTGATTAGGGTTTTGCCAAAGAAAAAACATGCCAGCATTTCAATATTGGAAAGAACTCATCTGCTAAGTGTGTACATTTGCAGAAAAATCAATGGGATGCAGTTCCTGCCAAAATTTTATACCAGATTCCTCTTTCTGGACTGGAATCCACTTTGGAAAATTAATAGATTTTGGGGGGAAAAGAACCCGGCAATTTACATATCATTCTTGACATTTGCCTGTCTGTTTATCACAATGATTTCCCCTTCAAACGCATGCTGCATCCCCAGGGCAGCCAACACAAAATAATGCGCAATTAGTCCTCGATGTAAATCAGTTCGTTTAATGACTGAAGTCAGAAGGGCCCTGAAAAAAGGAACTTTTACGATTGTTTTTCACACTTATGACCTTTGCAGCAACCCTGTGGTCACGTGATCAAAATTCGGATGCTTGGCAACTGGCATGTACTTATGACGGTTGCAGTGTCCCGGGGTCACGTGATCCCCTTTCGAGACCTTCCAACGAGCGAAGTCAAGGGGGAAGCCAAGACCCCTCGCACCCTGCACATAAATTGTTTCAACTCCTACCCTCAAAACGATGCTATAGAGCACTGCACACCAAGACATCTAGACACAAGAACAGTTTTTTCCCGAACGCCATCACTCTGCTAAACAAATAATTCCCTCACCACTGTCAAACTATTTACTAAGTCTGCACTACTATTATTATTAGTCTTCTCATCCTTCCTATTACCTATCTCCTCCTACTTATGACTGTATGACTGTAACTTGTTGCTTGTATCTGTTCTGTCCCCAGTTACAAACGTATCAAAAACACACTGTTTGAACAAACTTAGTTTAATTAATGAACCACTGCTGATAACTGGCTTAGTAGTGGCAAACACACAAATCAAAAGACGCAATCCGTTCTTGCATCAGTCGGCTGCTAATTCGGCTTCATTAGCAGCTGGCATAAGTTCAATCAGTCTTAGCTCAAAACAAAGGCAATTAGTTCTGGTTATCTCGCGTAATGTCCGAAGGCTTGGCCAAATGCCCAGGAGGCTTTCTTGATAAGAAATCCAAAGCAGGGAAACAGGACTTTACAATACAAAGGCACGACAGATATCTGAGTCTGAACTATTGTTTCCTGCAGCTTTACAGCTGCCTCTACTGTTCTTAAATAGACTAGGGGAGTGGCCAATTAGCCCCCACTCTTACTCCCAAGGAGACTTCCTCCGGAGTAACCCTTCCTGCCTCTTGGCAGCCCTGTGTGCTTATGCATTCAGGAAAGGAGTAGCCCCTCCTTTCTCCTCACTGCCAAGAGGTGCTGGAGATTCCAAAGGCCTTGGCTGCACAGGCTGCTGGCGGGCCACAACACTATCCTTACGATTTATATTAATATGGATTGTTTCCTGATTGCTTATTTGTACCCTATGACAATCATTAAGTGTTGTACTTCATGATTCTTCATGAATGTATCTTTTCTTTTATGTACACTGAGAGCATATGCACCAAAGACAAATTCCTTGTGTGTCCAATCACACTTGGCCAATAAAGAATTCTATTCTATTCTATTCTATTCTATTCTATTCTATTCTATTCTATTCTATTCTATTCTATTCTATTCTATTCTATTCTATTCTATTCTATTCTATTCTATTCACAAGCGTGGGACTGACTTAAGAACTGCAGTGATTCCCTTAACAACCGTGTCAAGGAAGGTCCTAAAATGGGGCAAAACTCATTTCACCACTGCCTCGCTTAGCAACATCAATTTTGGGCTGAACTATGGTTATACGTCTGAGGAGTATTTGCACTTCAGTAACACAGAGCAACCTCTGTGCACCGGAAGAATTGGAGGCCGTATGCAAGCGACAGGAGAGGCTGTGAGAAGAAAGAGCTACTGATAGAAAAGGAGGATGAGCATTAGTATGCAGGAAGTCCTTGACTTACAACTGTTTGTTTAGTGACCCTCAAAATTATAATGGTACGGAAAAAAATATGACTTATGACTGATATTCATACTTAGGATGGAGAGAACTAACTGCAGCAGATACATCACGTAGCGAGCAGTGAAAGTTGAATCTTCTCTTAACAGAATACTATGTAAGAATAAAGTTTAATCCCTGTGCTCTCTGAGCTAGGTTGCTTTCTTACAGACATACTGATGCAGAGGTGGGTTCCTCCCGGTTCGCACCAGTTCTATAGATCCGGTCACGGAGCTGGTTCTGTCGGTGCCGGTCCATGGATGCCGCCATCTTTTTTAAAAAAATATTGGGGGGGGATTTTTTGCTGATTTTTTCTTGTGTGCATGCGCAGAAGCTGAGTTTCCGGCACTGCGCATGTGCCGCCATCTTGTTTTTGGCTTTTTATTTTTTTTTGTGAATTTTCAGCACTGTGCATGTGCACCCGCATGGCACGGCCATGCGGCACGGGAGGAAGCGAACCGGCGGCAAGGTAAGTAAGAACCCACCCCTATGCTGATGATGTTACCTAGTTGGGTCATGAAACATCTGCAAGAAAACAACCCAGCTTAAAGAGCACCACAGACCCAACACTTCAACCCTGAGCTAAATATATTCTCTTCTGTTGGAATACTGTTTAGTCTTGCTTCTCTTCCTTCTGATTATGAGTTTTATTCTTTTGACGCTCGTTTAGTGATGTCTCTTTCTTACAAACCACCACAAACATGTTCCTCACATTTTAGCTCACCTATTAAATAGATTTGATCTTTCTCAAGGCTACTTAATGTGGTATTTTGTTCCCATCGTGGCCCTCCTAGGTCCCTGTGCTAGGTCTCCAAAGTAGAACATTAGAAGGTTGTCCTTCATGTTCTCTTGAGTGGACATAAGAGAATAAATGTAGTGTTTTGATATCAACTATTCTATCTAAACCCATCAAGATGGATAGCTACACATCATGCACCTAAAAACAAGAGAAGAAGCAATGGATGGAAACTAATGAAGGAGAGAAGCAACCTAGAACTAAGGAGACATTTCCTGACAGTGAGAACAATCAACCAATGGAACGGCTTGCCTTCAGAAGTTGTGGATACTCCATCACTGGAGGCTTTCAAGAAGAGATTGGGCAACCATTTGTCAGGAATGCCATAGGCTTTCCTGCTTGAGCAGGGGGTTGGACTAGAAGACCTCCAAGGTCCCTTCCAACTCTGTTATGTACGCAGTATGTAAAAAACTGTAGCAGTTCATCTATCCTGAATTTTCCACCCTTTAGATTCAGGAGATGTCTCAAATTTTCAAATGTTGCCCAAGTGACTGTCATATTATCCCTTTTTTTGCCTCAAATGCAGTCAAATATAGCATCTGGAGGTAGATCCAATCCTTTCCCCCATTTTTCTTCATTTTTTTTTTCTTAACTGCACAAGATCATTTTTTTTAAAGGTGCCTTCCAAATATATATTTGTCCGAGCCATAAATTTACATAACTCTTTGGCAGCCACTCCGGCAGTTTGATATTTTATTTTACTTTATTATTCTAATCTTCATGACACGCGATATATAATTCCTCTTTTGAAAACAGATTGATGGGGTCATCAAGTTACCTGCAACACCTAAGATCTTGTTCCTTGTCGTTCACCGATAAGCTGAGCAACTATTGGTGCTTCTATCAGGGCAGAAATACCTGCCTCAATTTTTATCTCTTTGCCTCTCTCTATAAACATAAATGCTCTCGTTCATATAAGCGGACAGAGGTAATACAGGTAGTCCTCAGACTTATAACCATTCATTTAGTGACAGTTTGAAATTACAACGGCACATAAAAAGGGACATGACCATATTTCACACTTAGGACCATTGCAGCATTCCCGTGGTCACATAATCAAAATTCAGATGCTTGGTAACTGACTCATATTTAAGACGGTTGCAGTGTCTCGGGGCTCATGCGATCCCCTTTTGCGACCTTCTAACAAGCCGAGTCAATGGGGAAGCCAGATTCACTTAACAACCGTGTCACTAACTTAATGACTGCACTGATTCACTTAACAACCGTGTCAAGAATGGTTGGTAATATGAGGCAAAACTCACTTGACATCTGTCTCGCTCAGCCACAGAAATTTGGAACTCCATTGTGGTTGTAAGTCGAAGACCGCCTGTATCCTCCCACTGCTTTTCTCCAGTCTTCTATTGTCTTCAGCTCAACTAGCAAACAGTAGTAACTTTGCTCACCTTGAGATTGAAAAGGCCTGCTCCTTGTTCTTCGCAACAACGCTCACGAGACATGAAACCACAGACAATGACTCAACTGCAACTACTTACCCACATGATTACAAGCCTATCGCCATTAAAATCACCACCACAACCACCACCACAACAAAGCCTTACAGGGCTAACGGGGTTTACTTACATTGAGTGAGGATGCCCATCAAAGCATTCTTAAAGTTGTCCTTGGCTTGGTCCATCTCTTGTTCATGGGTGGCTTTTTCATTCATGAGTCGACGGACGTGGCTGTTGGCCGATTGCACCATCGAGTAGAACTGGTTAGACGTGCGCCGGTTCACCTCCCCTCGCTCGATCCAGGTAAGTAACACTACTATAGCCTCGGAGAACTTGCTGTCATCTGGAACAAACCCATTTGAGAAAAGCCAAAATTACGGTCACACGTTCGTTGGGCGACGAATAGATTTCAGCCCTTACGAATTGTCCCATTAAGGATATTTATGACGTTACCTCAGATTAGGTTGGGCTTCGCGCACATCTCATATAACCCTTTATAAATTGCCCTCGAAAGCAATGATTATCAGGAGTGCCGTAAATGTTGTGGCTCCGGTTTTCATTCATTCCTTACGTTGTCATCGCGATGTGAAGTAGGTTCACCGTGGGAATAATTAAACACGAAGTATCTTTTAAGATTCCACCCAACCGGAGTGAAAGGAAGACAAAGTGTTTGCAGATCCACACTTAATCTTTCCACCAGGATTCTTGAGTGTGCAACTGTTTTACAAGGCCCCCCTCCTGCAGACACGAGTGATTCCAGATGAGAGGTTTCTGTCACTGTCACGCTGCGCAGAGACCCGTGTGAAGCAGAAGGCATGTTGTGTTGACGTATGAAACTTCCTGATTTCCACGGGAAAGAAAGGTGAGATGGAAGACTATAATTGTCGTCTCTCCTTAATGGTCTATCTATCCTCAAACATAAGCCAGAGTTACATCTCTGAATCAATTGGTAGGGTTTATTCAGAGACGTAACTCTGGCTTATGTTTGAGGATAGACCAGGGGTAGGCAAAGTTGGCTCTTCTATGACTCATGGACTTCAACTCCCAGAATTCCTAAGCTAGCATGATTGGCTCAGAAATTCTGGGAGTTGAAGTCCATAAGTCATAGAAGAGCCAACTTTGCCTACCCCTGGGATAGACCATTAAAGAGAGGTTGACCCTAACCCTGACTCAACTGAAGAAGCTTCTTAGATGAGGAGCGAAACATCTTCAAGGAAGAAAAAGAAGAAGAAGGTCCACTTGTCTTTTAAAAAGCATCTTTGGGACAACCCTGACCTGGAGGATTGAGAATCTCCACAAACACCCTGAATCAAACTCACATGTCTAAGAAAGGTTGAAAAAGCTCACAAAGGCACCAACTGCCTGAGGAAGGATCCTTGTGGACCAGAAGCATGATCTCCAGGAACTCTGAGGAGACCAAGGGCTCCATCCCAACACCATCTCTTTCGTTCCACCTGCGTCTTCTCCTCCTCACCCTCCACCCCATGGACCTCCGTGCCAGAAACTTACAGGGGGAGAGAGAAATGAGATTGCAAGCCAGTAGATCAAATGCAACTTTCATATTCCAAAAACACAACAGCAGGAGGTGATCAGAGCGCAAATAAAAGTCGTCCTTCTGTAAACTCACTGAGACTTTGGAGTTCCTCAGAAAGGTGCGCCATCCTACCAGGAGGTTAGGCAACAGTCTACAGATCAACACCCGACTCATCTTTGTAAGATTCTTACTCCCTTTTGACTTCAATTCTTTATATATCCCGGCCCTGCAATTGGCTGAGTTCAGGCCCAGTCCCAGATCCAGCAATAAAAGCGAACATTTGTAGCTCAGGGTTGAAATGAGATGCTATCTTGGTGCTCTCTGAGCTTGGTTGGTTTCTTGCAGACGTTTCGTTACCCAACTAGGTAACATCATCAGTGCTAGAAGGGAGTGGGGTTTGTGGAGAGGAGGAGGAGGAGGAGGAGGAGGAGGAGGAGGAGGAGGAGGAGGAGGAGGAGGAGGAGGAGGAGGAGGAGGAGGAGGAGGAAGAGGACTGTGGGGTCCTTGGTGCTCTCAGAGCTTGGTTGGTTTCTTGCAAACGTTTCATTACCCAACTAGGTAACATCATCAGTGCTGGAAGGGAATGGGGATTGGGAGGAGGAGGAGGGGGAGGAGGAGGAGAGGAAGCAGAAGAGGAGGAGGACTGTAAAGTCCTTGGTGGTCTCTGAGCTTGGTTGGTTTCTTGCAAATGTTTCATTACCAAAGTAGGTAACATCATCAGTACTGAGGGATGCTACCTAGTTTGGGTAATGAAATATTGGGTCTGGAATGATAAAGGGTCTGGAAAATAAAACATACAAAGAGCGGTTGCAGGAACTGAGCTTGGCCAGTCTGGCAAAGAGAAGGACCAGGGGTGACATGATAACAGTGTTCCAATACTTGAGGGGCTGCCACAGAGAGGAGGGGGTCAGGCTGTTCTCTATGGCACCAGAAAGCCAAACAAGGAATAACGGATGGAAGCTGACCAAGGAGAGATTCAACCTGGAAGTGAGGAGAAACTTTCTGACGGTGAGAGCGATCAACCAGTGCAACAGCTTGCCAGCGGAGGTTGTGAGAGCCCCAACACTTGCGACCTTCAAGGAGAGACTGGACTGCCATCTGTCTCAAATGGTGTAGGAACTCCTGCTTGAGCAGGGGGTTGGACTAGATGACCTACAAGGTCCCTTCCAATTCTAATAATAAATCTAAATCTAAATATCTGCAAGAAACAACCAAGCTCAGAGACCACCAAGAACCTCCTGCCCCCTCCAGATCAAACATTAACTCCTGCTTAGAAGCCTCTTAGAATATAAAAAAACCCTCCCCTTTTTTGAGAAATGTGCATACTTAATCAATAGGATGCATCTCTCCTACGGAAAGATTAAATGGTTGCAAAATGTTGGAGAGAATAAGGCAATCAACCTCTGGATGCCAGAATCCTTTTTTTCTGATGATTCATTGCTGATCTTAGGACAAGAAGAAAGTAAAGTGAGCTATTTAGTTTATCCACGAGGTTCTGTGTGAAGAAAGCCTGGCTCCTTCAATCAACATGTTTTTATGAACACCCAGATTGAAGGACGTGCCTCAAAAGAGGCTGTTTTTCATTTCCCTCCGTTGCCGCAGCAAATTAAGTAAATCAAAGCCGCCGAGGCAAAAAAATAAAATTATCAGAAGGCACTTTTAATCTTGATTACTCAACTGGAGATGTAAATATCTGCGACTCTAATGGAAACTTTGTTTACAACATGATTTTGTTGCATCGGGAAAACTTCGATCATTTTGCAGATAAGAACAGAACCGCCCATTATAAAATCTCAACTCTCCTAGTTTTTAGAATCTGTTCAGGCAAAATGATAACTTTTAAAAAAAAAATAGCAGCATTCCAGTATTTGCCACAAAGAGGAGGGAGTCAACTTATTCTCCAAAGCCCTTGAAGGCAGGACAAGAAGCCATGGATGGAAAGTAACCAAGGAGAGAAGCAACCTGGAATTAAGTAGAAACTTCCTAACGGTGAGGATAATTAACCAGTGGAACAGCTTGCCACCAGAAGTTGTGGCTGATCCATCACTGGATGCTTTTAAGAAGAGACTGGACAGCCACCTGTCTGAAATGGTATAGGGTCCCTGCTTGAGCAGAGGGCTGGACTAGAAGACCTCCAAGGTCCCTTCCAACTCTGTTATTCTGAATAGCTTGCCACCAGAAGTTGTGGGTGATCCATCAGTGGAGGTTTTTAAGAAGAGACTGGACTGTCACTTGTCTGAAATGGTATAGGCTAGTTTGCTTCCTCCCGCGCCACGTGCCTGCACATGCATTGCGCACCAGACACACACGCATAAGGCGCATGCGCAGAAGCAAAAACCAGCAAAAAATATCAAAAAAACCCGCACCAAAAACAAGATGGCGGTGTCCACAGACCAGCACCAACAGAACCGGCTCCGTGATGTCACCACCGGTTTACTACCGGTTCTATAGAACCAGCGCAACCCAGGAGGAACCCACCTCTGGTATAGGATCTCCTGCTTGAGCAGGGGGCTCGACTAGAAGACCTCCAAGGTCCCTTCCAGCTCTATTCTGATTGACTATTTATTACAGAATCATCCCAACCTCCAAGGGATCTTCTCTTTCAATTTCTCCTATCCTTCCCATCATGCCTATCTTGGAAGTCCTTGGAAACCCAGCCTTTGAATTACAGTATAATTTGGGGTGTGATATAGGTATTTGGGGGGGGGGGTGTTTCTCTAGAAGCACTAAGTATTTCCCAAATGGAAAACATCCACATTTAATTAAAGGCAACTTTTAGAAGCTACAAAGGCTTGTGAGCCGGTTAATGGTTAATTGATGGTTCTTTACAAAAATAAAAAATCCTTCATTGGTTGTAAAATTAGGAGGTGCAAGTTGTTAACACTTTAACAAGTGCTACAGGAGAATTATTCACAGCAAAACTGTATTACCTAACTTACTGTCCTCTCCACGGGTTATTTTTAAAATTCTAATTTCATATTCCCTTCTTGCTTACTAAATCCAGGAGTCAACTGCCCGGTGGCTTACAAGCCGAAAGCATTTTCTTTTGCCAAAAATAGAACACAACGCTTCTCATAAACATCTGCAATTTCTCCAGAATGTCCCACAGTACGCTGAATATTTACAAGGGAAGTTATCTCAGGGAAGGCAAAGCACAAATCCAATTTTATACCTGGGCTTGGGTTGCGGTTTAGAGCATCGCTCCTTTGGCAACATGGTTCAAAAACATTATTTGGAGGAGGAATGACTGTTAAAAATATATAATTCGCTGCTGCTTACAGAAGATAACTTTCCTAAGTTATCTTCTGTAAGATAGTTAACATACATTGGAAATCTTCAGTATTTCTTTCTGAAGTTTAATGAAGAGAGGGGGTCAAGCTATTCTCCAAAGCACCTGAAGGCAGGACAAGAAGCAATGGATGGAAACTAATCAAGGAGAAAACCAATCTAGAAATAAGGAGAAATTTCCTGACAGTCAGAACAATCAACCAGTGGAACAACTTGCCTCCAGAAGTTGTGGGTGCTCCATCACAGGAAGTTTTTAAGGAGAGTGGACAGCGATTTGTGCAGAATGGTATTGGGTTTCCTGCTTGAGCAGGGGGTTGGACTAGAAGACCTCCAAGGTCCCTTCCAATTCTGTCATTATGTATTCTGTTATTCTGTATGTTCTACAGAATGAATGCTATGAAGCCAGTTTGTCAATTACTCAAATATGCTCATAATTAGGGAAAGCTACATCTATGTTTTGCTTTGTCCTGAAAATATATATCAGAAAAACTACAACGTAGGTCCTTATGAATCATCAAAAGCCATAGTGATCCAGTGGTTAAAATGTAGTATTGCAGGCTGACTCTGCTCACTGCCATGAGTTCGATTCTCACCGGCTCCAGGTTGATTCAGCCTTCCATCCTTCCTAGATCAGTAAAATGAGGACCCAGATTGTTGGGGGTAAGACTTTGACTCGGTAAACCGTTTAGAGATGCTGTAAGGCACTGTGAAGCAGTATATAAGTCTAATTGCTATTGCTATCTGTATGTATGTATGTATGTATGTATGTATGTATGTATGTATGTATGTATGCATGCATGCATGCATGTATGTATGTATGTAGTATGTATGTACTGTGTTTCCCCAAAAATACGACATGTCCTGAAAATAAGGCCAAGCCTGATTTTTGGGGTGGACGTAAATATACGCCCTCCCCCGAAAATAAGCCCCAGGGAAGGGGTGGACGTGGCCAGCACAGGAGGCAGCCTTTCCCTTCCCCGGTCAGCTTATGGCAGCTGAGCCCCTTAATCACGATCTGCGAATCAGCTGAGCTGATCAGAAGCTGCCTCTCTGTTCTATCTCTCCCCAGTGTTCTTGGCGCTCGCAGGCTAATTCTTCCAACTGCCAAGAGTTCGATTCTCACTGGCTCAAAATTGACTCAGCCTTCTTCCATCCTTCCCAAGTCAGTAAAATGAGGACCCAGATTGTTGGGGCCAATAGGCTGTAAACTGCTTAGAGAAGCAGTATATAAGTCTAAGTGCTATTGCTATGGCTCTCCATGAGCTGCAGCGGCTGTTATAAGATAGCCCTTCTTGAAGCTTAAGGTTTCAATTTTGGAAACACAAGCTCCCCATCTACAAAGACTCCAAAGAAGGAGAACTGTACAAAAGACCAGAGAATTAATAGTCTGCAGTCCACAGCAGCTGATGGAGTCTTGATCAAAATAGATGAACATCCGCAGCAATTAAAGGCCTGAATTTAAAATTGGACTTCTCCTTAAGACTTCCTTGATTCTCACATAAGCCACCTCCATATTTAATTCAGTCTACGATGGCTCTGATCCGTGTATTTAAATTTCCAATCTGTTCTTTCTTTGCGGGATAATATAGTATACCCAAAAATGACAGGTTCTGAATTGAGAAGAATTATATATATATATAAGGATTTATATTCCTTGCAGTCATCTGGTCATTAGTATTCTTTCTGAGGGTCATTGAGGCCACTGGGAGGTTTATCTGTTCATCTGTCCAAGTGGCCTCAATGACTCTCAAAGGGAGTCCTTGTCACAGTGTGAATATTGTCAGTTGTATGTCTATGCAGGGCCATGCACCCCTATCCTAATATTATGGTACATTCCAATAAGCAGAACACGTGATATGATGTTCTTTGCGCATGTGTACATTCCTAAACCACCATTAATTCTTCTTCTGACTTAGCTGTTGACCTGAACGGTCGTGTTTTCTTAGCAAAGATGTAATTACTCAGGATTTATTGTTTTTGTACTGAAATAAATATTTTCTATTAGACTTTTAATCTCGGTTTTGTTTCTAACTGTCTGAATTCCAAGAAAAGATCTAAATCGCCTCTATGAGATATCATTCTCACCCCAACAGTTCTAATGACCAGATGACTGCAAGGAATATTCCTCACAGTCATCTGGTCATTAGGGCTCCCTTTGAGAGTCCTTCCATTCTCCACCCTTCAGGCAGAACTGAAGAAGCTTCTGGGATGAGGAGCGAAACGTCTTCAAGGGAAAAAAACCCCAAGAAAGTCCAGCTGTCTTTTGGAAAAAGCACCTTTGGGTCAACCATGACCTGGATGACTGAGACTCTCCAGAGACATAAGAAGGAAGTTTGAAAGTGACAAAAAAAAATCTCAAACGAAGACTTTGAACCTGCGTCCTCCTTCTGTCAGTCAACAGGGAACGAGAACCAATTGCTTTGGAAGACTAGCAGGTGGGGAATATGAAATGCAATCAGTAGAAAAATCATTTGCTTCAGAAGGATCTAAAATGCATACCGTATTTTTCGGAGTATAAGACGCACCTTTCTCCCCCTAAAAGTGGGTGAAAATTTAGGTGCGTCTTATAGACCAAATACGGGCGTTTTTGGCCTCCTGAACCCTCCGCGTGTCACGTTTTCACCCTCCCCGGCCCCCAGAAGCACTCTGCAGTGCTCCGCGAAAACGGGCCTGTTTTTGGGCTTCCAAGCCCTCCGTGTATCACATTTTCACCCTCCCAGGCCCCCAGAAGCACTCTGCAGTGCTCTGCATGGCCCATTTTCACCATTTGAGGTCCAAAGCCCTCTGTGCATCGCATTTTCACCCTCCCAGGCCCTTAGAAGCACTCTGCGGGCTAAAAATGGCCGTGTTTTTGGCAAAAACGGGCCATGCGGAGCACTGCAGAGTGCCTCTCGGGGGACTGGGAGGGCAAAAATCCAACTCGTGGAGCAGAGGTGGGATCCTACCTCTGATTGCCGGTGCGGTTAATCGCTGAGTTCGGCGCAGAGCCAAAGACTCTGCTCCCGTTCGCGGAATGGGAGCTTTCCCCGGGCGCTTTCCCCGCCCGCATGGATGCCGCCAATTGCGTTCTTTTGCCCTCTGCGCATGCAGAACGCTTTAGGCATGCGCAGAAGGCAAAAGAACACAATTGGTGGCATCCATGCGGGCGGGGAAAGCGCCCGGGGAAAGCTCCCATTCCGCGAACGGGAGCAGAGTCTTCGGCTCTGCGCCAAACTCAGTGATTAACCGCACCGGCAATCAGAGGTAGGATCCCACCTCTGTCATGGAGGCCAAAAACTATTTTTTTCTTGTTTTCCTCCTGTAAATGTAGGTGCATCTTATAGTCCAGTGCGTCTTATAGTCTGAAAAATACGGTAATTTCAAGCAGGCATTGGATAAGAAAAAAAAAAACTGGATAAGTTCTGGGAGTCCCCTTGATGATGAGAAGCCTCGATGTATTTTTTTAAATCAAGTTGCCAGGAATGTAAATGAAAAGGGACGGTTGCATTGGCAAAGTATTCTTGAGAAAAAAGGGATCACATCCACTTAATTAAACAAAAGAAACGACCCTACTGTATTTTGGTAAAATGTTACATTAAGCCATTAAAATTCTGGGTGGAGATTAAATTAAAATTATTTAAAAATCAAACACCAATAAAATTTTGGAGGGAGGGAGATGCAAACTGGAACTAAGAAGGAATTTCCTGACAATTAGAACAATTAACCAGTGGAACAACTTGCTTCCAGAAGTTGTGGGTGCTTCATCACTGGAGGTTTTGAAGAAGAGACTGGACAGCCATTTGTCTGGGATGGTATTTATAGTCTTTGACTTAGAACTGCTCATTTAGTGACCGTTTGAAGTTCCAACAGCATTGAAAAAAGTGATTTATTATGATCACTTTTCACATTTATGACCATTGCAGTATCTTCATGGTCACGTGATCAGAATACAGACACTTGGCAACTGACTCATATTTATGACGGTTGCCATGTCCGGGGGTCACGTGACCCCCTTTTGCGACCTTCTGACAAGCAAAGCCAATGGGGAAGTCGGTTCGCTCAACAACTGTGTTACTAACTTAACCACTGCAATGATTCGCTTAACAACGGTGGCGACAAAAGTCATAAAACGGGGCAAAACTCATTTAACGGTCTTGCTTAAAAACAGAAAGTTCGGGTACAATTGTAGTCGAACTTCGAGGGCTACCTGTATAAGGTCTCCTGCCTTAGGCAGGGGGCTGGACTAGAAGACCTCCAAGGTCCCTTCCATCGCTACGATTCTATTTCTATTTAACGGCCGATGTAAAAACTGCAAAATGGGATGTGAATGGAAGCACCGCATACGATGCTGCAGACAGAATCAAAGCGTGCGGGGTGCCGAAACGAAAACCCACCAAGTTTGCTGAAAACACCAACGCCCATCTCTCGCTGGCCTAACGCACAATATTTGTGGTCTGAGGCGACACTTCCGTCGCAGGCTTCCACTGTTACCAATCTGCGAAAGGACGTGTCATGAAGGGAGGCAGAAAGTTTTGACGGGTTGTTGCCTCCTCTCCGCTGAGTCTCGCACGCAAAGTGGCAAATTGGATTTCACACCTCCCTAACGTGTAAAAAAAAACCCTTCAAAAACGTTTAAGGAGAAGGAAATAATCGGGAATATTTCAAAACATACCGTCGAAGTACAGAAGGAGGCAATACGCATTTCCAGATCGTACCCAAACAGCGGCTATTGTCATACAACGCAAGGAAAGAGACACATTTCATTAAATAGGAGAACTTTTTTTTTTCAAATAACAAGCTCGCAGCGTTGTCGGTGTTTTGACATCCGATGGAATCGCAAAGCGTTGCGTTACCTTTCAATTTTTCAGCCAGCAAAGTGGCCTCGTGTTCCGAATAATGCATTATGACGGGAGGCGAAGGGGGACGTATCCGGTCTTCTTCCATTTTGCGACGGTGGCGTTCCTCTCTCGCCAACATCCTCTGCTTACACTCCCATTCGTAAAAGTCATCTCGGGCCTGAGCGAAATCAACGTGAAGGCGGCCGGAGTCCTTCTTATCGGTGCTGGATCCTAACCTCATGCGATAGCCTGAAAACAACAAACCAAGAAACACAACAGCTTCTGTGAAGGTGTTGTTCTAATCAGGTTGTTTTTTCTTATTCCATAAGTTATCCAGTTGGTGAATAGATGATGTACACCAGGGGTGTCAAACTCAAGGTCTGCGGGCCAGATCTGCCCCACAGGGTGCTTAGATCTGGCCCGCAGGCCCACCCTGGAAACAGCGAAGGACTGGCTCACAGTGCCTCTGCTAGGGAAAATGGAGCTCCAGAGGGCCACGCACGGCACTCCCGGGCTCCATTTTCGGCCACGATGGCCTCCTGCAGTTCTCTGCCAGTGAAAACAGAGCTCAGCAGGGCCGTGCGGCCCTCCCAGACTCTCTTTTCACTGACAGAGGGCTGCAGGAGGCCTTTATGGCTAAAAACGGAGTTCCGATGAGTGACGTTGAGCTGTCCATGCCCCTCCCGTCCACCACCACCCCGGCCCCACAAGGTCAAACACAAACCTGATGCGGCCCTCACTGAAATCGAGTTTGACAACCCTGATGTACACCGTCTGTTTCAACGAAGCATGATTGGACACGTGTCCCTAGACCTGTCTTCTAAAAATATATAGGTAGTTCTTGACTTACCACCATTTGCTTAGTGACCATTTGAAATTAGAACTGAAAAAGTGACTTATGACGGTGTTTCGCACTTAGGACCGTTGCAGCATCCCCGTGGTCACGTGATCAAAATTCTCACGCTTGGCAACTGGCATGTATTTATGATGGTTGCAGCATCCCTGGGTCACGTGATCACCACGATTATGATCACGATTGATCGCTTGTTGCTTGTATGTGCACTGAGAGCTTATGCACCGGAGACAAATTCTTTGTGTGTCCAAACACACTCGGGCAATAAAGAATTCCATTCTATTCTATTCTTTTGCATCCTTCTGGCAAGCCAAATCCATGGGGAAGCCAGATTCACTTAACAACCGTGTTACTATCTGCAGGGATTCAGTTAACAACTCTGGCAAGAAAGGTTGTATAATGGGGAAGGGATTCACTTAACAACTGCCTTGCTTAGCAATGGGAATTTGGGTTCAATTGTGATCATAGGTCAAGAATTATTTGTCTGTCTTTTCAGTTGACCTCTAAGAAAAAAACAATTTCAGTGTCTTAGATTGAACTTCACAAAGTTTGATGACGTGCTAAGAAAACGCTATGGTAATTCAATACTTAAGTACGGAAATGTGAAATCTGGACATTTGGAAAAGTGTAAATATGATATCTCTCGGCTGTCGCTTTATGATAAAAACACAACAAGACCAGATTTTGCATCTTGACGTGTGCAAAAAATAGATTTCCATAATCATGGAAATTATGTCCTATATATAGTTCATCCAGATTTATTCATTCTTTTTTCATTCATTTTCCTTAATAGACTAGTCTTGAATAGAGAGACAGACAGAGAGAGAGAGAGAATGAGAATGAGAGAGAGACATAGAAACAGAGACAGAGAGAGAAAGGAGAATGAGAGAGAGACAGTGGAGAGAGAGGGAGGGAGGGAGAGAGGGAGGGAGAACGAGAATGAGAGAGAGACAAAGAAACAGAGAGAGAGAGAGAAAGAGAAAGAGAGAACGAGAGAGAGAGAGTGGACAGAGAGACAGAGAGAAAGAATGAGAATGAGAAAGAGAGACAGAGATAGAGAGAGAACAAGAGAGAACGAGAATGAGAGAGACAGAGAAACAGAGACAGAGAGAGAAAGGAGAATGAGAGAGAGAGTGGAGAGAGAGAGGGAGGGAGGGAGAGAGAGAGAGAGGGAGAATGAGAATGAGAGAGAGACAAAGAAACAGAGACAGAGAGAGAGAGAAAGAGAGAGAGAGAACGAGAGAGAGAATGGAGAGAGAGAGACAGAGAGAGAACGAGAATGAGAGAGAGACAGAGAAACAGAGACAGAGAGAGAAAGGAGAATGAGAGAGAGAGAGTGGAGAGAGAGGGAGGGAGGGAGGGAGAGAGAGAGAGAGAGAGATTGAGAATGAGAGAGAGACAAAGAAACAGAGACAGAGAGAGAGAGAACGAGAGAGAGAGTGGAGAGAGAGAGACAGAGAGAGAACGAGAATGAGAGAGAGAGACAGAGAAACTGAGACACAGAGAGAAAGAGTCCAGCCGGCTGGAAGATGAATAGTTGTCTGCCACCTCTATTCATCTCCGCCCCCTGCCTTTTATTCCCAGAGCTAGGGTGGGGCTTCGCTAGCAGCGGTGGCTCTTCCGTCCCAAGGACCGGCCCATAGATTTCCACTGCTCTCCTCTCCTCTGCCTTCTGCACATCCGCATGTCAGGCACTGGACCCAGCTGTTCCTCTTCTTCTTCATCAGCCACCTCCAGACCTGGGGGCTGTTGACTCTCCATCTGAGGGCTGACTGATGGCCCAGGCTCTGTCTCTGCCTCTGTCTCTCTCTCTCTGCCAGCTCCATTCCCTCTTCCCCCTCGGAGCTCTCAGGTTGCCTTGATGCTGACCCTGACTCCCATGCCTCCTCCTCCTCCTCTGAGTCTGCTGCTGGAGGGGCCGGCGGCCGACAGGCCACAACACAAGTACATAAAACAGATGGGGAAGAACACACTCCCTCCAGCCCTGTTAACACAACCTGTGAAGTACAAGTAGACCTCAACTTCCAACAGTCCGTTTAGTGACCTTTCAAAGTTACAATGGCACTGAAAAAAAGGGACTTTTGCACATTTATGACAGTTGCAGCATCCTTGGGGGTGTCACGTGATCAAAAATTGTATGCTTGGCAACTGGCATGTACTTTGCAACCGGCAGGTATGGTTGCAGCATCCCGAGGTCATGCGACCACCATGATTATAATTGTGATTTATTGCTTGTTACTTGTATGCACACTGAGCACTTATGCACCGGAGAGAAATTCCTTGTGACCCTGGATTGTATTTATGACGGCTGCGGTGTCCCCGGGTCACGTGATCCCCTTTTGCGACCGTCCGAAAAACAAAAGTCCATGGGGAAGAAAGATTCACTGAACAACCGGGTTACTAATTTAACAACTGCCATGATTCACTTAACAACGGTGGCAGGAAAGGTCATAAAATAGGCCAAAGCTCATTTAACAACTATCTCGCTTAGCAACATAAAAATTGGGGCTCAATTCTGGTCATAAGTCGAGGATTACCTGTATACAGGATTAGCGCTAGTGCGACCTTCCTAGGATTGGTTTAACTTATCCTGACATGTGTGTTGTCCTTTTGTGTAAGCTGCAAGTGACACCCAGACTGTAGCCCTTGTGTATCAGCACAACTGTAAGTGCAGTAAATTATATCTTCTCTCTCTCTTTTTTTAATGTCTCTTGCCTATTATAAGCCTAGGAAATTACCCTCTCTCTTTGCCATTTCAGAGCATTTTATGTTTGCAAATGTAATAAAGATCATCGCGGAAACACAATAACTCAGCGCAATTAAAACAAGCCGGCTTCATGGCTGACAGCAGCCCTTCTGCCAACCTAAGAAGATAGTCAGGCCTTCGATTCCGCTCGTAAAATGTCATCAAAATCCAGCTTGAGAGGATGCGGAAGCCATTTTCCTTTCTTTGCTTGGTTGAAGTCATTGGCAGGGAGGCTTCGCTCATACGGAGGGCGGCAATTCCTTCTTTCTAGCTGAAAAATTCTGTGGGCTCCATGGACATGTGGAATGGATTGAGTGGTAGGAGAGAGATATAATTTCATATTTTCTGTGTTAGCCTCTTAGAACAGGGGTGTCAAACTCAAGGCCCGCGGGCCAAATCCGGGCTGTGATGTAGTCAGATCTGGCCTGCAGGGCAGTGGTAGGTTCTGAATTACTTTGCCACCGGTTTGCGCGTGCGCGCAAGCACGCTTCTGCGCATGTGCAGAAGTGTCCCGGGCAGGTGGGCGGAGCGTCCTGGGTGGGTGGGCGGAGCCTCCCACCACTGCCGCTACCAGTTCTAAGAACCGTTCTGAACCGTGAGCAACCCACCACTGAAGCGGAACTGTCCTTGTCTACCCAGTGTGAAGAGGAAAGATTGGGCCAGCGTGGCTTCGGCCTAGTCTACCCAATGTGAAGAGGAAACATGCCAGCAGTTTGGGGAGTGGCGTCAAGCTGGCCACGCCCACCCAGTTGGCCACACCCACCCAGTCGGTCACGCCCACCTGGCCCCCTGAGGTCAACCACAACCCTGATGCGGCCCTCAATGAAATTGAGTTTGACACCCCTGTCTTAGAAGATAAAACAGAATAGAATATCCTTTATTGGCCAAGTGTGATTGGACACACAAGGAGTTTATCTCAGGTGCAGAAGCTCTCAAAGAACAAAGTGATATAATCATAAGATACCAAGAGGAGAAAAGTCATAGGAAATTGAGAAGGATAATAGTAATACGGCCCTACTACACGGGTAAATAACCTTAGACATAAGACAGGTGTTTAGCAGAGTGATAGCATGGGGGGTTAAATTATCTTTGTGTAGAATTATTTCGGCACGCAGCAAAGAAAGCTCAGTTCCGATCCAGTTCTACAGAAAAATGATTGAGTCTGTCATTTGTACCTCAATACAGGACATCCTTGACTTACAACCACCATTGAGCCCAACCGTTGCTAAACAAGACATTTCTTATGCGAATTTTGCCCGACTTTTACAACGATCCCTGCCACCGTTGTTAAGTGAATCACCACAGTTTTTTTAAAATTAGTGACAGGGTTGTTAAGCGAATCTGGCTTTCCCCCTTGACTTTGTCGGTCGCAAAAAGTTGATCACATGACACACACCCCAGGGCGCTGAAACTGTCATAAATACGAGTCAGTTGCCAGGCGTCTGAATTTTGAACACGTGACCATGGGGCTGCTGCAACGGTCATGTGAAAAACGGTCGTAAGTCAATTTTTTAAAAAACTTTTGAATGGTCACTAAATGAACAGTTGTAAGTCAAGGACTACAAATCACCAAGTTAGAGATTTCTACTCAATAGTTAAAAGGAAGCAACATATGACATCAAAATCAGCGGTGGGTGGCTCCCACCGCCCCACCCAGGACGCTTCTGCGCATGCGCAGAAGCATTGCACACACGCGCAAGCAAGCATGCGCGCGAATCGGTAGCAACGGGTTTTAGAACCCACTACTGATCAAAATGTGCAAAATGCAGAGAAGGTGCTACAAAACTCTCGGTGGACGCAAAGAAAGAACTGAGATTATGAGCTTGCAAATCCTTCTCCAAGGTCGAGAGAGAAAGCTCTCTCATATACTGTAGATATATAGATATATAGGTAATAGAAAAGAGAATATCACACACAATACAAATGAGAGGCCAAGGAGGAGGACTTGTGGAAAAAGGAGATAAATACCAGAAAGGTAAATGGCTTTATCAACCATGAATTCTTCTGAAAAACGGATATGACAAAAGTTCTTCTTGCTTTTTCGAATGGCGGTGATGTCCCCACACTGTTCAAAGACTTCCTGAATTATTTCCTCTGTGGCGTTTTCGGGTAATCCTCCGACAAAGACAGTTTTGCATCCCGGCGGTCTCTCTCTGGTTGAAGGGGGTGGAAGATCTAAGACAAAACGGAAGATCACACAGATTAGTGGAGAATCCAGAACAGAGGTGGGTTCCTACCGTTTTGGACCGGTTTTATAGAACCATTAGTAACTTGGTGGCCTGGATCACTGGAACCGGCAGTGACCCAGGCCTGCCATGCCCCCAAGCCGGTTCTCTCGGCAGCGCCATAGGTGCCGCCATCTTGTTTTTTGCTTTTTAATACTTAATATTAAGTTTTTTTTAATACCACACATGTGCGGCCCGTCCCTGAGCGAACCGGCAGTAGCAGAATTCGAAACCCACCCCGATCCAGAACCCACCCAGGGTCCCTGTGCAAAGAAAAAGACTCTCAATCTATCCTCTACATATATGTTACTTAATGCCAACATCCACCAGAGTGGAAAGGAATCTCTGCTGATGCTGTTCTGGATCTCTTAGTTAATTTAAGGCTGTTTATGCTGGAGTAATTTAGCCCATCACTAAATGCCAACTCACACTTTCCTACCTATATCACTCTCTTAGGCGTAAAGATATTTACCCTTGTAGTAGGAATGTATTGCTATTATTCTTCTCATCTTCTCTCATCTCTTCTTTCCAACTATCTTCTCCTATTGGTATCTCATGATTTATCACTTGCTGTTTGAATCTTATGATTAATGATTGTGACTATGATTTATGATCTATGACCTATCACGTTGTTGTTTAGATGTATACTGAGAGCTTGTGCACCGGAGACAAATTCCCTGTGTGTCCAAGCACACTTGGCCAATCTCTTCTCTTCTCTTCTCTTCTCTTCTCTTCTCTTCTCTTCTCTTCTCTTCTCTTCTCTTCTCTTCTCTTCTCTTCTCTTCTCTTCTCTTCTCTTCTCTTCTCTTCTCTTCTCCTCTTCCCTTCCCTTGACTCTACTGTACTCTACTGTACTCTACTGTACTCTACTCCTACTCATTTTCTTCTCTTCTCTTCCCCTCCTTCTCTTCTCTTCTCTTCCCTTCTCTCTACTCTATGCTACCGTGCTCTGGTCTGCTCTGCTCTATTCCATTCCATTCCATTGTCTTTTCTCTTCTTCTCTTCTCTTCTCCTCTCCTCTCTTCCATTCTATTCCACTCCACTCCTTATTCCATTCCATTCCATTCCATTCCATTCCATTCCATTCCATTCCATTCCATTCCATTCCATTCCATTTTCTCTTCTCTTCTCTTCTCTTCTCTTCTCTTCTCTTCTCTTCTCTTCTCTTCTCTTCTCTTCTCTTCTCTTCTCTTCTCTTCTCTTCTCTTCTCTATTCTATTCTATTCTATTCTATTCTATTCTATTCTATTCTATTCTATTCTATTCCATTCCATTCCATTCCATTCCATTCCATTCCATTCCATTCCATTCCATTCCTCTATTCTGTTCTGTTCTGTTCTGTTCTGTTCTGTTCTATTCTATTCTATTCTATTCTATTCTATTCTATTCTATTCTATTCTATTCTATTCTATTCTATTCTATTCTCATTCCCATTCCCATTCCCATTCCATGTTCTGTTCTGTTCTATTATTCTATTCTATTCTATTCTATTCTATTCTATTCTATTCTATTCTATTCTATTCTATTCTATTCTATTCTATTCTATTCTATTCTATTCTATTCTCATTCCATGTTCTGTTCTGTTCTGTTCTGTTCTGTTCTGTTCTATTCTATTCTATTCTATTCTATTCTATTCTATTCTATTCTATTCTATTCTATTCTATTCTCATTCCCATTCCCATTCCCATTCCCATTCCCATTCCATGTTCTGTTCTATTCTATTCTATTCTATTCTATTCTATTCTATTCTATTCTATTCTATTCTATTCTATTCTATTCTCATTCCCATTCCATGTTCTGTTCTGTTCTGTTCTGTTCTGTTCTGTTCTGTTCTATTCTATTCTATTCTATTCTATTCTATTCTATTCTATTCTATTCTATTCCATTCCATTCCATTCCATTCCATTCCATTCCATTCCATTCCATTCTATATTTATGTCTCCAAAGGTAACAAGGCAGCACTATTGATAATACAGCTTCAATAAGTAATACTAAAGGAAAGAAGTGATACCAGAGTTGGTTGGTTGGTTTGTGTTAGAGGCCTCACAACTAAAATAAGGCATACTATAGGGCATAAATTTAAAATATAAAATACAAGATTAAAATATGCACAAATTAAACAGATCTTGACCAGAAACCAGCAACATTAATTGCATTCTATCCTGTTGTCATGAGGTCCTCACATGTACAGCCAAAGTTGGTAACATAGTAATATGAACATTAGTGGTACTAAAAGCAGACCTGAGGGATGTTCCCGGGATTTGCCAACCACCTACAATGAACACAGGACATAGAATAATAGGGTTGCAAGAGACCTTTGAGGTCTTCTAGTCCAACCCCCTGCTCAAGCTTGAGACGCACCCTATGCATTCTCTTGCTTTATTAAAATTGCAAGATCCTTTTCTCCCTCTGTTAGCTGGGCAGGGGATATGCTAATTATCAAATTAATAGATAACTCAATTATCTAGTAGTTTCAGCCCTGATCAAGCTAACCAAGTTTACTTACTTGGGTTTGGAGGGAAGAGAGTGCAGCTTTTACAGTGGATAATCTCCTTGATGACAGGGACTTCGGTGGTGGGAGGCTGAGGTACGAGGCTCATGCCTGACAGCAAGGGGTTAATCGGAGTGATTCCTGTCATCATGCTGAGGTTTGGGTCAAAGCCCCTTACGCAAATCGAATCTGCAAATACAAAATATTTCATGAACTACAGAACAAGTTTTAGTTACCATCCCCTGTCCTCTTGCTTTGAATGGTATCTCAAGAGCCTTGTTCTAAAAAATATAATAATAGCCATGCACTTAGAAAAGGCTGCTGCCTAACATTGAACCAATCAATCAGAATAGAGCGGGAAGGGACCTTGGAGGTCTTCTAGTCCAACCCCTTGCCGAAGCAGGAGATCCTCTACCATTTCAGACAGGTGGCTGTCCAATCTCTTCTTAAAAACCTCCAGTGATGAAGCACCCACAACTTCTGGTGGCAAGCTGTTCCACTGGTTAATGGTTCTCACTGTCAGGAAGTTTCTCCGTAATTCCAGGTTGCTTCTCTCCTTGATCAGTTTCCATCCGTTGCTTCTTCTCCTGCCCTTCAGGTGCTTTGGAGAATAGGTTGACCCCCTCCTCTTTGGGGCAGCCCCTCAAATACTGGAATAATGCTATCATGTCCGTCCGTCCTCCCAGTCTTTCTTTTCTCAAGACTGGCCAAACCCAATTCCTGCAATCGTTCTTCGTATGTTTTAGTTTCCAAGCCTTTAATCGTCTTAGTTGCTCTTCTCTGCACTTTTTTTTCCAAAGTCTCAACAACTTTTTAAAAACGTTTTTGAGAAGAAAGTGAATCTGATAGGTCTGTTTTTCTCAAGCTGTGATCCGTGGATCCCTGGGGAGCAGGGGTGGGTTCTAACTTACCTCGCCGCTGGTTCGCTTCCTCCCGCACCACGTGGGCACGCACGCATTGCATGCTGCATGGCCATGCCACGCTATGCCATGTGCATGCGCAGTGCTGAAAACCAAGCTTCTGAGCATGCGCAGAGGCAAAATCCAAGATAGGCGCCGCCATTAGAGCCGGTTTGGGGGCGTGGCCAACCGGCGATCACTCCCAGTTCAGCGAGCAGGGGAAAAATTCCCGCTACCCATTCTATAGAACCAGTCCGAACCGGGAGCAACCCACCTCTGCTGGGGAGTCATGGTGTGATCAGAGGGGCTCCATGAAGACTTGAAGAAATGTTCCGGTTTAAGTCTTGAGTTAAATCTTGGTGGTGTGTGGCCACAATCAGTATTTAAGGGAGGTCCTTGATGAATAAAAGGTTGAGAACCACTGTGATAGGTCATTAAAACATCATCATCCTCATTCTTTTCTGGAGAAGGTCTTCAGCTCTACTTGCTGATCCACACTAAGCCTCCCAATAATTTTGGGAAGAACAAGCAGCTAAGTCCATGGGAGACAATCCTTCAACCACAAATATCTCTCGGAAATGCCCGACAACATTTCCATCCCATTTCATTTCAACAGCATCAAGTCTTCCATCCCTGGCTGTAGGCAGCCCCCGACTTACGACCACAAGTGAGGCCAAAATACCTGTTGCCGAGCAAGACAGCTGTTAAGTGAGGTTTGCCCCATTGGACAATCTTTCCTGCCACCGTTGTTAAGTGAATCACTGCAGTGGTTAAGTTAGTAAAACGGCTGTTAAGCGAATCTGGCTCTCCCCGTTGACTTTGTTGGCCAGAAGGTCGCTAAAGGGGATGACCCTGCAACCGTCGTAAGTGCCGAGCCTCTGAATTCTGATCGTGTGACCACGGGGATGCTGCAATGGTTGTAAGTTGTGAAAAAAGGTCGTAAGTCACTGTTTTCATCTCAAACGGTCATGACATGAATGGTTGTAAGTCAAGGGCTAGCCGTACAATATTGCAATGCTTCCAAGATCTCTAAAAAATTATGATTTTTCTCCTCCTTCTTTGCTTCTGGGTCTCATATCAACTTTGATTCAGACAAGAAGAATCCAGGTGGGTCAAACCAAAGATTTTAGAGGGGAAAAAATCCTCTAATATGGCTGCCCTTTGCACAGACGGTTACTTGAACTTGGAAGCTGGACGTAGCAATGCTAACAAGCAACCGCCGATACAGGCCTTTTTTCCCGTGAGGTTGTCTAATCCTCCTCACCAGTCAGCTAATTGCTTGACCCTGTAAGCGGACTCTCTGGCATTGGGTGCTGAAGCTATACTGAGTATTGTGTAAAATTCCTCCACGGGATTCTCCGGCCAAGCAGCTTCACTCTGTGACCGCGGAGATCTAGCATTAGAACCGCTGGCACAAAATAATCCTGCCGGATGAAATTTATTTCCAGGATAGAATGCAAATTGCGAGGCTGGTTTGCAATTAGAAAATCTGGGGAAAGGGAGGGAGGGAGTGAGGAAGGAAGGAAGGAATGGTGTAATGAAGGGAGGGGGAAGGAAGGAGATGGAGGAGGGGGAGGGAGGGGGGAGGAAGGGAGGGAAGGTGTAATGAAGGGAGGAAGGAAGGAAGGGTGTAATGAAGGGAGGGAGGGAGGAAGAAAGGAAGGAAGGGAAGGTGTAATGAAGGGAAGGAGGGAGGGAGGGAGGGAGGGAGGGAGGAAGGAAGGAAGGAAGGAAGGAAGGAAGGAAGGAAGGAAGGAAGGAAGGAAGGAAGGAAGGAAGGAAGGAAGGAAGGAAGGAAGGAAGGGTCTTGCTAGCATCTTTTCTCTGATACTGCTCAATTTCAGAAATCTGTCACTGTCCTTCTGTGGATATTTGCACACAGAATAAAGAGCTGTGTGTGTGTTTGTGTGTTTGTTTGTGTTGCAATACCTTCAATTAGTGCATCGAACATGAGACTTTGATCAAAGTTTCCCTTCTCCTATTTATCACACTGTGACATGAGAAGCTTAACCTGTCAAAAGCTCCTCCTTGACCCCGGGGGTTGAAAAGACTTTGAGTGTTCTTTTACATGTCATCCTCCAACCTCTGTGTAAGCCAACTGGGTGGAACGGGTAGGAAGGACATACTTGGACGAAGTTCGAAACTTCCTCCATGCAGATCTTCTTCTGCTTAGTTTACCTTGGCTGAGGACTTCCATCTCGGGGAAGCTTTTTGCAAGAGCTGAAGTGGTGCAGTGGTTAAATGCAGCCACTGCAGGCTGACTGCTAGTTCAGCAGTTCAGCTGTTCAAATCTCACCAGGCTCAAGGTTGACTCAGCCTTCCATCCTTCCGAGGTGGGTAAAATGAGGACCCAGATTGTTGGGGGCAATATGCTGAACTCTGTAAACCGCTTAGAGAGGGCTGGAAAGCACTATGAAGCGGTATATAAGTAAAGTGCTATTGCTATTGCTATAATTGTTTTTGCACAGTGCCAAGAGTTTAAGGATTGCAGGTGATTTAGAAATTGAAAGAAGGGAAGAAAGAAGAAAGGGAGGGAAGGGAAAGGAAGGGAAAGGAAAGGAAGAAGAGAGGGATGGAAGGATGGAGGGAGGGAGGGAGGAAGGAAGGAAGGAAGGAAGGAAGGAAGGAAGGAAGGAAGGAAGGAAGGAAGGAAGGAGAGGGAGGGAGAAAGGAGAGGGAGGGAGGGAGGAGGGAGGGGGAAGGAAGGAGAGGGAGGGAGGAAGGAAGGAAAGGGAGGGAGGGAGGGAGAAAGAAGAGGGAGGGAGGAGGGAGTGGGAAGGAAGCAGAGGGAGGGAGAAAGGGGAGGGAGGAAGGGAGGAAGGGAGGAGGGAGGGGGAAGGAAGGAGAGGAAGGGAGGGAGGGAGGAGGAAGGAAGGAGAGGAAGGGAGGGAGGGAGAAAGGAGAGGGAGGGAGGGAGGAGGGAGGAGGGAGGGAGAAGGAAGGAGAGGGAGGGAGGGAGAGAGAGAGGAAGGAAGGAAGGAAGGAGAGGGAGGAAGGGAGAAAGGAGAGGGAGGGAGGGAGAAAGGAGAGACAGGGAGGGAGGAAGGGAGGAGGGAGGTGGAAGGAAGGAGAGGGAGGGAGGGAGGAAGGAAGGAAGGGAGGGAGGAGAGGGAGGGAGAAAGGAGAGGGAGGGAGGGGGAAGGAAGGAGAGGAAGGGAGGGAGAGAGGGAGGGAGGGAGGAAAGAAAGAAGGAAGGAAGGAAGGAGAGGGAGGGAGGGAGAAAGGAGAGGGAGGGAGGGAAGAGGGAGGGGGAAAGAAGGAGAGGGGAGGGAGAGAGCTGGAAGGAAGGAAGGAAGAAGGAGGCCTTCCTTCCTGCCTTCAGGCAGGATCGGAGGGAGGAAGGGAGGGAGCTGTCTCAAAACAGCTTCCGTGGCTTCAAGGCAGGTTCACCATTGTTATTTATGTGTCCCATTTCATTCTGCTAAGGAGCTGAAGGTGGGACATACGGAGATAACTTACTCCACCCCTGTTGTCAACAATCTCATCAGGACTTTGTTCAAAGCGTGGGTTCTTGGCGCTGACCCTCGGTTGCCAGATGGTTAGACATAATATTGCTTCATTACTCCCGTCATCTGGAACCATCTGCTCCGCATGTCAAGTTCCCACTTTCTACTTATGGCAGATTTCACTCTGATATTTTTTTTGGCCTCCCTGTTCTCCACAAGGCGTGTTTGTTGGACTGCCAGATTCCGACACATGGATAGAGAGGGCTGTTCCTATTTTATTGAAGATGTGCGGTGTTGAAAAACACCCTGTTTGCGATAATGACAATAGCTCGTCATCTGGAAGGGAAGAACAGACAGAGACTGCAGGCGGAGTCAAGAGGAGACTTAGCCTAGTTAAGCGTCCACAAACACTCCAAGTCTTGAATTCCGTTGAATTCTGTCTTATCTAGTGCCAATTTCATGCTGACCGTTAATTGACCAAGATCCTTGTGTACAAGTAGTCCTTGCTTACAACTGTTCATTTAGTGACCGTTCAAAGTTACAATGGCACTGAAAAAAGCAACATGACCGTTTTCTCACACCTACAACTGTTGCAGCATCCCCAGGGTCATGTGATCAAAAATTCAGATGCTTGACAACTGACTCATATTTATGACGGTTGCGGTGTCCTGTGGTCACGTGATCCACCTTTTGTGACCTCCCGACAAGCAAAGTCAATGGGAGATGCCAGATTCACTTAACAACCACATTATTATTAATTTAACAACAGTAGTGATTCCGTTAACAACGGTGGCAAGAAAGGCTGTAAGATGGGGCAAAACTCATTTAGCAACAGAAATTTTGGGCCCAATTGTGGTCGTAAGTCTAGGACTACCAGCGTAGGTAGAAACTGGAATGTATGTGTAATCCTGATTCATAACGCTTTCCAAAACGTAGCTTTGGGGGGGGGGTCAAACCCAGATACTGGGAAAGACCCTCCGACTTGCTTAAAGACATTCCTGCGTTCCCTGGGGTGGTCTATTAATTTTATCTACATCCTGATCGTCCTTCAAGTATTCTCAGATTTTAAACCAGTCAGATTTAAAATAGTCAAAATCAATAATAATAAAACATACAAAAACATATAAAGTACTGCTTTATGAAACTTTAGTAAGGCCACACCTGAAATGCCGCATCCCATTTTGGTCACCACATGACAAAAACAGAGGTTGAAACTTTGGAAAAAGTGCAGAGAAGAGCAACCAAGATGATTAAAGGACTGAGGACTAAACATACGAAGAACAGTTACAGGAACTGGGCATGGATAGTCTAGTGAAGAGAAGAACCAGGGGAGACATGATAGCAGTCTTCTAATATTTGGGGGGCTGCCACAGAGAGGAGGAAGGGGTCAGGCTATTCTCCAAAGCCCCTGAAGGCCAGACAAGGAATAATGGATGGAAACTGATTGAGGAGAAATTCAACCTAGAAATAAAGATAATTTTTCTGACAGTGAGAACAATCAACCGATGGAACAGAAGTTGCCTTCTGTCAGGTGTGCCTCCGCTCAAAACCCAGGAAAGAAAAACCCCAATTCCATAATTGTAGAGAAAGGTACTTTTACTGGATAAGAACTGATAGCAACAAGTTGAAAGCAAGATCTGAGGCAAAAGGCGCAAAAGTTAGATATAGATCAAAGTGACCAGATTTTTTTATTTTTAAGCGGGACGGGGGGGCCGCCTGCGCGCCGCCATTTGTTTTGCCCTCTGCGCATGCGCAGAACGCTGAGCATGCGCAGAGGGCAAAACAGCAAATGTCGGCATCCAGGTGAGGTGGGGGGGGTAGGCGGGAGGACGTTGTCCCCAGGGCAACGGCGGCAGCGAGGCGACAGGGGGAAGAAAGGGGAGGGGGACGAGGAAGGGCTGTTTGCGCCGCTCGTAAGCTCAAAGCGGCGACAGCTCCTCGTCCCTCACCCCTCCCAACAGCAGCGGCGCCTCCGAGGGCGGGGCTAGGGATGGGGCGGGGGAAGGAGAGGAGGAGCAGCCTCCCTTCCCCCTCCCCCCAGCTTCCAGCCACCGCCGAAGGAATCAACAACGCGGGACGCCCGCCCGCCGCCAACGCCGCCCACGGCCAGCCCGAGCTGAGAGGCCTGCTGCCTTTCAGGCCGATTTTTTGAAAGAATGCCCTAGTCGTGCATTCTTTCAAAAAAACAGGACTTTTTAGAGGACGGGCGGGACGCGGGACAAATCATGAAAAAGCAGGTCTGTCCCGCCAAAATCGGGACGTCTGGTCACCTTAATATAGATAGTAATCCCAAATCCCTCCCCTCAAAGTCCCGGGCTGGCCATCCAATCCCGATGCCCCCCAGGTGTCATGTGGGCCACATCGTCAGGTGGAGCCTTCGCATCTGGTGACCTTGAGCTGGCTGTAAACATGTCCATGCAGCCAGGCAGTAGATGATGAGAACTTTCCTCCCTAACTCCCTAATACACATATGGAGACATCTCCAGCACTCCTTCCCTCCCTCCTCCCAAGTACCTAGACCTCCCCCTCCCCCTGTTTTTATGGCAGCCGAAGCAAGCAAGCAGCATGGAGGCTGACGCCTTCAGAAATTGTGGGAGTTTCATCACTGGAAGCTTTCAAGAAGAGTCTGGATTGCCATCTGTCAAAAATGGTTTAGGGAAGTGATGGTGAACCTATGGCACGCGTACCACAAGTGGCACGAGGAGCCATATTGGTGGGCACGCGAGCTTAGGTCTGGCACGGCCAGCTGATTTTCGCGCCTTCTGGGCCCACTGGGAGTCAGGAAACAGGTTGTTTCCAACCTCCAGATGGAGTGGGGAAGGCCTGTTTTTTGCTCTCCCCAAGCTCCAGAGCCTTTCTAGGAACCTGGGGAGGGCGAAAACGGCCTTCCCCATGCCCCGGAGGTCCTCTGGAGACTGGAAACGGCCCATTTGTCGACTTCCGGTTGGACTGGAAGTCCCGTTTTTCCCCTCTCCTTTCTAGGAGCCTGGGGAGGGCTAAAATGGCCTTCCCCACCGCCCCGGAGGCCAGAAATGGCCCATTTCCCAACTTGGCTCCTAGAAAGGCTCTAAAGCCTAGGGAGAGCGAAAAACGGGCGTGCCATCGTGTGCCGGGAGCGGGAAGGTGGTGTCACGCACGCATGTGTTTGGGGGGGCGCATGGAATTATGGGTGTGGGCACAAGCACGCACAACCCCCCCTCCCCCCTTTTGGCATGAGAACCAAAAAAGGTTCGCCATCACTGGTTTAGGGTCTTCTGCTTGGGTATTTTATTTATTTATTTATTTATTTGGTCGTTTTTATATGCCGCCCCACTCCCGTAGGACTCAGGGTGGGTAGAGGTTGGACTAGAAGACCTCCAAGGTCCCTTCCAGCTCTATTCTGATTCTATTTTGATACAGAAAATAACTGGAGTGTTGAGCCCAAGGACCTCTACTTTAGATTTTTTTTTTCACTTTGCTTTTTTCTCATCAAATTCCTACCAGCACAGCCAATTTTTATTATACTCCTTCATTCTCTCTCCAGCACACAGATTACACAGTATACAAAGATGAAGCAGATGTCTGCTCTGTCACACTGGAAATTATAGGGTTTAAAAAAAAAAAGAATGAGAAGCTAACATTATAACTCTTGTGAGGTGGGGGGTAATGGAAGTTGAAAAAAAAAGTTATTTCATTTCTTGAGGCGCAATAAATTATTCCGCGAAAAGCAGTTTGTGAAAGACGAATGTTATTTGATACCATCAGTTATTCACAGGCAATTGTGGGTTGCTGGGGTGTTCCCACAAATTTGTTGTACGGTTACTGGATAGCAACTCGGCAATATTTAATGATAAATATGTAGATTTTGCATTTTGGCAGCTTAGGAATTGGAACCAAGCTAGAACAGGGGAGAAGAACAGACTTTTATCTTGTCATCAAGCCATAACGGAAACTACTTAGCTGTAGAAAACCACAAATTATTCTCCTTTAATTCTTGATACAGTTCTATAATGCCGTATCTTTTGGAAAATAAATTACTACCATTTGCGCCCAAGCCTGAAATCTCCTATTTCAACGACCTGAAGTAGATAGATAGGCCTTTGATGTATTGGTAATTTCCACTTCTTCCATCTGCACAAAATAATCGGTGCAAGTTCTTAATTTTATTTATTTGATCCCTTTTCCATGTGATTGCAAGGAAACGATGTTAAAGATTCAAAGACAGAAAACATAAAGTTTGTGGGGTCCTTGGTGCTCTCTAAGCTTGGCTGCTTTCTTGCAGACATCTCATTACCCAACTAGGTAATATCATCAGCGCAGTCAAATATGTTTCTTTAGACGGGGCTGAAGCCAGGGTTGTCTGTCTTTGCTTTGGTAGCAATTCTTCCGCCTAGCACTGATGATGTTACTTAGTTGGGCCATGAAACATCTGCAAGAAAAACACCAAGCTCAGAGAGAATCAAAGACTACATAGCTGCCGCCTCCTCCTCCTCCTCCTCCTCCTCCTCCTCCTCCTCCTCCTCCTCCTCCTCCTCCTCCTCCTCCTCGCCCTCCACTCTGCACACCCTACTTCCTCCTAGAACTGATGAAGTTACCTAGTTTGGGTCATGAAACATCTGCTAGAAAACAACCAAGCTTAGAGAGCACCAAGGACCCCACAGTCAGCCTCCTCCTCCTCCTCAGAGGTGGGTTGCTCCCGGTTCGGACCGATTCTAGAGAACCGGTAGTGGGAATTTCCCCCCGCTCGCCGAACTGGGAACAATCGCTGGCTGGCCACGCCCCCGAACCGGCTCTCTTGACGGCGCCATAAGCACCGCCATCTTGTTTTTGGCTTCTCACACACACAGAAACTGTTTTTTTTGCTTCTGCGCATGTGCAGAAGCTTGGTTTTTGGCACTGCGCATATGAGCATGGCCGCAAGGCACGGCCATGCAGCATGCAATGCGCATGCACCCACCCGGCATGGGAGGAAGCAAACCGATGGCGAGGTAAGTTAGAACCCACCCCTGCTCCTCCTCCTCCTCTTCTTCCACTCTGCAAACCCACTCCTTTTAGTACTGATGATGTTACCTAACTAGGTCATGAAACATCCGCAAGAAAAACTCAGAGAGCACCAAAGACCCCTCATTTCAACCCTGAGCTACCAATATTCTCCTATATTGCTTCCTCTGGTCTTTCAAAGCCATTCCCTAAGTCCTGTACTACCCTCTATAGCTGAAGAGATTCAGTGGAGATGAATCAATTTTTTAAAAAGTTTATAATACTTACTGCGGGGCATTAAACCTCGCCGTCCATACAAAAAACACGACCCCCTCCATTGCACAAAGAAACTTCAAAGGATTCGTGACTTGGCAAAGATTTGATTTACATCTGTGTTCTTTCTGTCAACGCAACTGATTTACTTTTCATTAACGTTCTTTTCACCGTGTTCTTTTTCTTAACCGAAAAGCAGATGGTGAGTCAAGCCGAATAAATAAATAAATAAATGGCTCAAAACATATTGAACACGCTTTTTCCTTTTTTTGATCCTATTGATTTTACCGGGATAGTTTCTAAAGTCTTAAGATATTCATTCCAAAGTGCTTAATGTTGGACTGATTTGTGCCAGCACCTCGCCGCTGTTGTATGACCCTCAGTGAAAATAAAAGGAAAAAAATCTCTAATTTTAGCAAATTCCGAGCTGAGATTAAGTGTCATTTGTACTGTTCACAGATGTGCATGGGCTTTGATGTTTGTCTAAAACCTTGACGTGGGTCTCCATTCATTCATTGCGTAGAGCAGCTCATGGATACATTTATTTGATTCCTATATTTTGTCAAACTTTATTACAAAGCTCACATTAGCTTGAGGCAGAATTCAGCCTGGGAAAATACTGATGCCGTCTGCTGTTCGTTTTAATCACAAGTCTTGTGGACTCTTATTCTGATTTTTTCTGTCAGTGATTCTGAATTCTTTTTTTTTCCTATGAATAAGAAAACTCAATTCTAACTCTACCACCAGCTGGAACAAAATGCCAAAAAAAAGATAACTAGCTTTCTGACCATCTATGGAGATGGGTTGAAAAGTTTCAGAATGGAAATGTCTATGGAGATTCTCAGTCGTCCAGGTCATACTTCAACCTCTTATTATCTACCATTGACCTCACTCCATTCCTAAGAGGTCGGTAAGGGGCGTGCATAAGCGCACAATCGTGCCTACCGTTCCTGTCCTAATGTATCCATATATTCATACCTCTTATACTCTTATTCATGCTTGTACTATTACATATATATTCAATCATGTTTTACTGTTTATACTTTGCTTATAATCATATATGCTTGACAAATAAACAAATACAAATAAAATACAAATGGTTGTCCCAAAGGTGCTTTTTCAAAGGGCAACTGGACTTTGTTTTCGCTTGAAGACGTTTCGCTTCTCGCCCAAGAAGCTTCTTCAATTCTCACTGAACTGGAGAATGGAAGGATTTCATTTGGCCATTAAGGACTCCCTCTGAGATTCACTGAGGCCACTTGGAAGTTTATCTGTTTATGTGTCCAAATAGCCTCAGTGACTCTCAGGGAGAGTACTAATTGCCAGATGATTGCAAGAAATATAAATCCTTCCTTCTCCACCCTTCAGTTAGAACTGAAGAAGCTTCCTGGATGAGAAGTGAAATGACTTCAAGCAAAAACAAAAGATTAGTTGCCTCTTGAAAAAGCACCTTTGAGACTTTTGGGATAGAATATCTTATCCTACAAAATAAACTACACCAGATCAACAGATTGTTCTTCCATTACCAATGACCAGCTAAAGATGGACATAATTTGAGGAAAGCAGCCAGATGTTCCTATAAATTTACACCCTAGTCCAGGGGTGGGTTCCTACCGGTGCGGTCTTGCCTGTTCGTTGCCGCAGAGCCGAAGAAGCTGTTGGTGTTCGCGGCGTGGGCTTTCCCCCGCCCGCTTTCCCCGCCCGCCGGGACGCCGCCATTTGCGTTCTTTTGCCCTCTGCGCAAGCAGAACGCTTTGTGCATGTGCAGAGGTTAAAAGAACGCAAACGGCGGCATCCCGGCAGGCGGGGGAAGCGGGTGGGGGAAGCCCTGTGCTGCGAACGCCAACAGCTTCTTCGGCTCTGCGGCGACTGTTAGCAGAGAAATCACTCTGTAGGTCGATGGATCATTGCTCCCTTTTGAAAACATACTTACTTAGAAAATAAAACCCGAGATTCAAATCTAATTAACAAAATATTTATTTCAGTAGAAAAGTAATAAAAAGAATCCTTATTAAAACTACATTTTATCGGTTAAGGAATAAATCACTTCTACCTTGGTAGAAATGGCGAAGAGAAAGGAAGGAGTTGACTTCAGGAATGCAGACATGCGTAATAGAATATATCACACGTCTGCTTGACCATAAATACAAGAAACAGAAAACATAGAGATGCACAACTGGCAATATTCACACCATGACAGCGACGAACAGGCAAGACCGCACCGGTAGGAACCCACCCCTGCCCTAGTCGCTATCCAAAGTCAACTCCAGGCCTAAAGCATTAAATTTGTTAAATTCACAAGGTGCAAGGTGAGGGACCTTGAATGGAAAGAACGCCAAAGGTGCTTTTCTTGTTTCTTGTTCAATTTTGACATAGATGGCCTCTTTGACCCCTCTTTCAAACCAGAGGTCTTCTCTGTCCAGAATGTGAACTGTGCTGTCTTCAAAAGAGTGGCCTTGGTCTTTCAGGTGCAGATGGACTGCTGAATGCTATCCTGATGGGTTTGCTCTCCTGTGTTATGCCATGCGCTTGAGAAGTGGCTGTTTTGTTTCCCCACTGTACAGATATGCACTGTGTTGTATTGCTCACATTGCTCAGTTTGTATTTGGGCGCTGGGAAAACTGAGGAAAAGATACAAAACATTTGCCAGACCAATCCTCGAATAAAGCTCATCTGTCTGGAACCCACACCGCATATCGGACATAAATACATTAGAAAGTGTCCAGAGATACTTTTCAAGAAGAGTCCTCCACTCCTCTACTCGCAACAGAATACCTTACGCAACCAGACTTGAAATCCTGGGCTTAGAAAGCTTAGAACTATGTCGCCTTTGGCACGACCTAAGCATAACTCATAAAATTATCCGCTACAACGTCCTTCCTGTCAACGACTACTTCAGCTTCAACCACAACAATACACAAGCACACAACAGATACAAACTCAAAGTGAACCGCTCCAAGCTTGACTGTAGAAAATACGACTTTAGCAACAGAGTGGTCAATGCCTGGAACTCGCTACCTGACTCTGTGGTTTCGTCACCAAACCCCCAAAACTTTACCCTAAGACTGTCCACTGTTGACCTCACCCGATTCCTAAGAGGTCAGTAAGGGGCGTGCATAAGTGCACCAGCGTGCCTACCGTCCCTGTCCTAATGTTCCCTCTTATCAGTACCCATCTTATGTATATAAACAATGTTATATCTATGTATATTACCAACATGTACTTGACAAATAAAATAAATAAATAAATAAAATAAATGAACCCCAAAGAAGCTTCTTCAAAGCAGTTAAAGGAGGACCCCAAAAAAGTTTATATTTCTCCATCTTAACACACTTGGCCTAACTATATACTGTATATACAATACATTCTTCACACACCCTTTTTTTAAAAATCATCCTTTCTTTGCACAGAAACCGAGAACCTGATAAATATCTCCAAAAGAGAGCAATTACTTGTTCACAATACATTTTGGGGATCTTCAATGGAATTTAAAATAAATGGTACGGCAGAAAAGTAATCACCTCCTTAAAATGCAGTAGTTTTGACGTTCCAACAGAGAACATTTTCATTATTCATTCCACCCAGACAGAAAATCTTTTCCTTTCTAACCGAACTGCATATTTTAAGGAACACAGCTGAGATTTTGAGGTGAAAATACATTTTAGTCCTTTGTCGGCGAGAGTTAAGTTCAGATGAGCTGCTTATATGCGAACTATATTTTAATTTCGTAACCGTTTTTGTAGAAATGAAGCTAGAATGTTCCTCTGTTCTTTCATTTTTTGACAGCCCTCGTATTTGTCTTCTTAGCAGGCTAGCGTTACAAGGCATTATATCTCCAAATCCAAAAGGCCATTATTACTACGTATTATTAGTGCTTCTGAAGCTTTATACATGACTCACTTTCCTAGCAATTTCAATAATGTATTAATTTTACAAGCAATTAAGAACACCGCTCTCTCCTTTCGTGACACAGTTTTTTAAAAGTAAAAGATCGCATCCAATTATGTCGTGAAAGTAATTTTGAGATACGAGCTTCAAAAAAAAAATCTTCCCGTCACCGATAAAACTAAGCTGCATTGCCACAATTATCCCAGCATTTCATCAGTATTAAAATAAAGGGAAATTGATATATAAAATTATTTATTTGTGTGTATTTAATTACAGTTCGGAGCAACAAGGGGTTGCGTTTCCATGGAGCGAGTGAGACGTGTTAGAAATAAATAATAAATATAAAATAAAATGCAGCTTCAAAGCAGCAGAATAAAACCTAATTTTTAAAAAAAACCATAAAAAAGAAACACAAAATATATAATTCTATGAAAAAGCGTTTTTTGGCCCGAACCACAATTGGGACCCTAATTTCTGTCACTTTAGCAAGGAAGTTGCTAAGTGACTCATGACCGATTTTGCAATCTTTTTTGCCAACGCTGTTAAGTGATTTGTTGTGGTTGTTAAGTGTGTCATGAGGTCATTAAGTGAATCTGGCTCCCCCCTTGATTTTGCTTGTCGGAAGCTGGCTAGGAAGGTTGCAAATGGCAATCACATGACCTCCCTCCCTCTCCTTCCTTCTCCCTCCCTCCCTCCCTCTCCTTCCCTCTCCCTCCTCCCTCTCCTTCCTCCCTCCTTCCCTCCCTCTCCTTCCTTCTCCCTCCCTCCCTCCCTCCCTCTCCTTCCCTCTCCCTCCTCCCTCTCCTTCCTCCCTCCTTCCCTCCCTCTCCTTCCTTCTTCCCTCTCCTTCCTCCCTCCCTCCCTCCCTTCCTCTCCTCCCTCCCTCCCTCTCCTTCCTCCTCCCTCCCTTTCCTCCCTCCCTCCCTCTCCTTCCTCCCTCCCTCTCCCCTCTCCCTCCTCCCTCCCTCCCTCCCTCCCTTCCTCTCCTCCTCCCTCCCTCTCCTTCCTCCTCCCTCCCTCCCTTTCCTTCCTTCCTTCCTCCCTCTCTTTCCTTCCTCCCTCCCTCCCTCTCCTTCCCCCTCACTCCTCCCTCTCTTTCCTCCCTCCCTCCCTCCCTCTCCTTCCTTCCTTCCTCCCTCCCTCCCTTCTTCCTTTCCCTTCTCTTCCCTTCTCTTTTTAAAAGTACTGCCCATGCGTGCCCATGCAGCATGCTCCTGAGTGAACTGGCAGCAGGAGAAACCAGAACCGACCCCTGATGTGGTCAGCTGTACCAGAATCACACCTGCTTGGTGGTTCTGCTTCATCAATAAATGGACCCTTTTTCCAATCAGCCTCCAGCCTCCATTTTGCCTCCAGTGCCTTTCCCCCAGCTTGGAACTGAACCAGATGGATATTTCTTCCAACACTACCATTTTTGAAATCTTTGAAAAGCCTTTTCTTGCACTACTTTACCTTGAAGGATTGAACATACATAAACAAGAGGTGGACTTCCCTACTTATCACCTACCAAATAAAGTTGCTTCTGATTTCTGTGCAAAATTTCGGCTCCGTGGCGGCTCCATCTCTGTGGAACCAACTACCGCCAGAGATCCGGACTATCCCCTCCTTACTGGCCTTCCGTAAAGCCGTTAAAACCTGGCTCTTCCGGCAGGCATGTGAATGATGGGAAATGTTTTTAATTTTTATATGTATTTTTAATTGTTTTCTATTGTTGTTTTAAAATGATTGTTCATCTTTAAGTTGTATGCCACCCTAAGTCCCTCGGGAGATGGGCGACCTATAAGATTGAACAAACAAACAAACAAACAAACAAACAAACAAACAAACAAACAAACAAACAAATAAATAAATAAATTTAGATGCTAAGGAGTCTTCCATTCAAACTGAAGCGACATAATAATAGTAGAATAGGTAGAATTACTGCAGGGGCGGGTTCCTAATTTTTTTACTACCACTCTGTGGGCGTGGCTTATTTTGTGGGTGTGGCTTGCCAGCCATGTGACCGGGTAGGCATGGGCCTCGGGAGCTTGGCAGCGGCCGGAGAAGTGGGGGGACATTGCCCACCCGCAACACAGCCCCCCGCAGCAGGAGCAGCAAGACCGCGGCAGCGGTTCTTCTAGGAGGCTCCGTCCGGCCTGAATGCTTCTCCCCATTCGATGATCCTAGGCTCCTGCCGCCCGTTCCCCCTCCCCTCAGCAGCTCGAGAAGCCTCGAACGTGCGAAAATGCCTAGGATCCTCACCGCGCGTTCGTGTCTTCTCAGACTGCTGAAGGGAGGGAAATGGAGATAGCTCCTGCCACCCGTTCTTTCAGTGTCTCACGTGCTCCCTCAGCCATCCTCCCCTGCTTGGACTCACTGTGGGGTAAGAAGGCAGCGCATGTGCAGTGCAGGAAGCTCGGCTTCTGGGCATGCGCAGAAGAAAATATTTTTAAAAAATTAATTTTTTTTAATGGCGGCGCCCAGGCACCGGCAACCAACCGCACCGGTACTGTGACACCACCAGCGGGCCGCTACCAGTGCTATAGAGTGGACCGCACTGGTAGGAACCCACCACTGAATTACTGGCACATAATAATAACTTGCTATTTCGCTTCTGTAAGAATTGCTTTGCTCCTGTAAGAATTAGAAATGTCTCTGCCATTAGCTTCTACCAGTGATCTAACTCCTGTTATCTTGTTTTTGTGTGCAACTCAGTGCCTGGTGCGGGGTATGTCATGGTTTGGCAGGGTTACTCCAGGAAAATACCTGTGTTGCTAAGCACCCATCCCCTCTATTGCTAAGCACTCATCCCCCTGTTCCTTGCTGCATGGCCAGTGCAGGGCTACAAGGAAGGCATGGGCCAGGGGGCCAGAATTGGGTACTAAACTGATGTCTGAAGGTATAAAAGGGCGCCATACTTTCCCCAAGGTGTGGCTATTCCTTACATTCATTGTGTCTGTATATTCTGGATATAGTTTCACCCAGAGATGGGTTCCTGCCTGTTTTTGCCGGTGCGGTTAATAGCTGTTGTTCGGCGCAGAGCCGAAGACGCTGCTGCCGTTCGCGGCGCGGGAGCTTTCCCCGGGCGCTTTCCCCGCCCGCATGGACACCGACAATTGCGTTCTTTTGCCCTCTGCGCATGCGGAACGCTTTGCACATGCACAGAGGGCAAAAGAATGCAATTGTTGGCGTCCATGCGGGCGGGGAAAGCGCCCGGGGAAAGCTCCCGCGCCGCGAACGGCAGCAGCGTCTTCGGCTCTGCGCCGAACAACAGCTATTAACCGCACCGTCAGGAACCCACCTCTGGTTTCACCCAATATTTTATTTTGGCCAAAAATAAAATCTGCTTCTTTTTGAAAGCCTCATCTCGAGTCTCACTCTCTTTGGCATCTCAGTGGCTCGGGGAAACTTCTGGGACCTTACAAAACAAAAGCATTTTTTAAAAATAAAAGAAACGTTACTTTTTTCCCCCCTGTAAGGAAAAGGCGGCAGGTTGAGAGACAATGGCTACCTCTAACTACAGATTTCGCTGGCTCGCCATTTGCATTTAAAAGGCCCAACAGTACAATTCCATTTCTATTTCTCGTTTTAATTATGACCGTGTGCACCTGAATCTCGAAAGCATGCCTACATTTTTATTCAAGGGCTTGCGACGTTTCACGAGATAGGATGAACCGAACGCAGGAGGGCGAGTCAATTCAAAAACGATGAAAATGAACCGCTAACCTCATTTTTCTCCAAAGGATCATAAAGTTAGAAAGCATGAAGAAAATTAACTATGTAATGAAAATATAAACAGAAATGCTGACAGAAATGCTTCCTTATCTGAAATTCTTTAAAAATGTATTCGAAAAATGACAGCGAGCAATCTTTTCCCTCAAAATGCGGGAACAATTGAACTCTGAACATCATCATCGTATGTCATGATTTTCCCCACTCGTAAACAATGGAAAATGCCTGAATTGTGTTAGCAATTCAGGAATCAGCAAATCATCTCTCATTAAATTGCTATTATAAAATCTACAATCTACATGTTCAGCTCAATTTCCACTCATGGGAATACTTTTCAATATTCCAATATTCCCTTAAAATTATAAATGAGGAATAATGTGCGAAAATAAAGGGATTGATGACTTGATAAAAGATTAAACGTTGCAGCTTAGTGCTTGCATTACAGCTGCTAGTTTTGCTTCCTAAAATATAAACAGAAGTACTGTATCTACATACCTTTTCTGTAGCATACAACTAAAAGTATACTATAGGTCTTTTAATGCAGGTAATCTTCAATTTACAACCAAAATTGAGTCCAAAATTTCTGTGGCTAAGCAAGATATTTGTTAAGAGAGTTTTGTTCCATTTTACAACCTTTCTTGCCACAGTTGTTAAGTGAATCACTGCAATTGTTACCTAGTAACATGGCTGTTAAGTGAATCCAGCTTCTCCATTGGCTTTGCTTCTCAGAAGGTCGCAAAAGGGGATCACATGACCTTAGAGGGACACTGCCACCGTCATAAATATGAGTCGGTTAGCAAACATCTGAATTTTGATCAGGTGACTGTGGAGATACTGTGACAATCGCGAGTGTTAATAACGGTCATAAGTCACTTTTTTCAGTGCCATTGTAACTTTGAACGGTCACTAAATGAACTGTTATAAATCGAGTGTCAGGCCGAAGCCATTTTTAGTTGGGGTCTTTGGCCTGCTACACTTTATACTATTTTAATATGTATTCTTTACTGTGGGAATTTGGGAGGGGGAATTGCATGAGGGATGTCTGCATGCAGCCATAACAAATTCCTTCTAGATGGTCAAGGTCATCCTTTGTCTTCGCACTCCTGCTCCTGCACGGAAGGAGATGGGTGGATTCTGCCAAGTTGGCAGATGAAGATTGGTCAACGTGATGGACTTGGGGGTGTGGGGACAAGGGAATGAACTTTCAACTGGATGGAGAAACCCCTGGGACTTCAGATTCGGGTTTCTCCCAGATGTGCCAACATGGCTCTGTTAATAAATTGGAACTTTGAGGAATACTTTGCCTCGGACTCCGACTTAGTTTTGGATGTTATTTGGAACCCTGACATCGAGGACTACCTGTAAAACTCTTTATCTCAGAAGCCTATTGATTGAAAGAATCTTGCAAAGTTGTCAAATTCTGCAAAACTGACCCAGATTCTCAAAATCTGGGTATTCTCCTCTGAAATTCTTCAACAACCTCACAAAAGCCAAAGTTCCTCCCCCTTTGGGGGAACATGAACAAACGGTGAATGCAGATATTAAGAAGAAAAAAATTCCATTGTATTCTTAAACCATATGTTCTTGTGACACAGAACAAGCTGACCTGGAAAAAAAGTTGTGGTTTTTTTAAAGCTATTTATGATGTGCTGAACCGGCTCTCTAATTTTATCAGCCCCTTGATAATTTTAACAGATCATTTTGACGAAAAGTAAACATTTTCCGTTGTTTCGCAGCGTGGAATGAAGTTTAGGCTCAAATGTTTATTTTCTGCATATTCTGAAAGTTTATCCAAAACAATAACTTGGGCGAAGTGGAAACCTCAGCAAAAAAAAAATCAATCCTCCTATTTATAATGGCAATCCGAAAGAATTCTGAGATAATCCCCTTTAATCAGTTCTATAGAGCCGGTCCGTATCCTAAGACAAGAGAAAGGATGGCCAATTGTCAACAGATGACAAGCAAAGGGGAGGGGGAACCCACTTTGGAGAGCTTCCTTTTGTTCCAAACATAATGTATACAAATGAAAACAAGAGCCGAAATGATATCGCTGGAGTGAGAATTAGAAGAAAAAGAAGAATAAAAACAAAAATAAAAGACTCCCATCATTAGTACAACTGACAATTTTGGGCCAATTGCTTCATTTGTTACAAGGATGTCAGATACTTGCTGATTAAAAAGGCTGGAATGTATATTCAAGTCTCTCTTTTTTTTTGAGAGCAGATGTGGGACATTGTTGAGATAAGGAACATAGCACATGTTCTCCAACGGTGAAGAATGACATTTGATTTATTTATTTATTTATTAAGAAAGTTTATATGGCCGCCCGACTCACTCTCGGTGACTCCTGGTGGCTTACAAAGATATATATAAAAACCCCTGGGGACAAAAGCTAATCAGACAAGCCACTTGATGTCTAAGGAGATTCTCAGTCAACCAGGTCATGGTTGCCCCAAAGGTAACTTAGACTGGTTTTATTCCCCCCCCCCTTGAAAACGTTTCGCTTCTCATCGAAGAAGCTTCTGAAGTCAGAAGTGAAGAAGCTTCTTGGATGAGAAGCAAAATGTTTTCAAGCAAAGAACCAGGAAAGTCCACTTGCCTGTTGAACATCAATGGTTGTCCAATCTCTCCATCCCACTCCATCCCACTCTGGGTTCCTCAGGCTTGTTGGCAAAACCAGGTCTTCAGAGCCTTGAGAAAAAAGTGTCAATGTTGGGGCCACTGTCACCTTCTCAGGGATGATGTTCCACAGGGAAGGAGCCACCACAGTGAAAGCCCTTCTTCTTGGTTCCATCGGATGGACCTTCTTAGCACAGGGAAGGAGCCACCATGGAGAAGGCCCTTCATCTTAGTCCCACCAGATGGACCTTCTTAGCACAGGGAAGGAGCCACCACGGAGAAGGCCCTTCTTCTTGGTCCCACCAGATGGACCTTCTTAGCACAGGGAAGGAGCCACCACAGTGAAAGCCCTCCTTGGTTCCATCGGATGGACCTTCTTAGCACAGGGAAGGAGCCACCATGGAGAAGGCCCTTCATCTTAGTCCCACCAGATGGACCTTCTTAGCACAGGGAAGGAGCCACCACGGAGAAGGCCCTTCTTCTTGGTCCCACCAGATGGACCTCCTTAGCACAGGGAAGGAGCCACCACGGAGAAGGCCCTTCTTCTTGGTCCCACCAGATGGACCTTCTTAGGACAGGGAAGGAGCAATCATAGAGAAGGCCCTTCATTTTAGTCCCACCAGATGGACCTTCTTAGGACAGGGAAGGAGCCACCATGGAGAAGGCCCTTCTTCTTGGTCCCACCAGATGGACCTTCTTAGGACAGGGAAGGAGCCACCACGGAGAAGGCCCTTCTTCTTGGTCCCACCAGATGGACCTTCTTAGCACAGGGAAGGAGCCACCACGGAGAAGGCCCTTCTTCTTGGTCCCACCAGATGGACCTTCTTAGGACAGGGAAGGAGCAATCATAGAGAAGGCCCTTCTTCTTGGTCCCACCAGATGGACCTTCTTAGGACAGGGAAGGAGCAATCATAGAGAAGGCCCTTCATCTTAGTCCCACTAGATGGACCTCCTTAGCACAGGGAAGGAGCCACCACGGAGAAGGCCCTTCTTCTTGGTCCCACCAGATGGACCTTCTTAGGACAGGGAAGGAGCCACCACGGAGAAGGCCCTTCTTCTTGGTCCCACTAGATGGACCTTCTTAGCACAGGGAAGGAGCCACCACGGAGAAGGCCCTTCTTCTTGGTCCCACCAGATGGACCTTCTTAGGACAGGGAAGGAGCAATCATAGAGAAGGCCCTTCATCTTAGTCCCACCAGATGGACCCTCTTAGGACAGGGAAGGAGTCACCACAGTGAAAGCCCTTCTTGGTTCCATCGGATGGACCTTCTTAAAAGAGATAATTCTATATCTCCCTGCTCTCTTAGACCTATATAGCTAACATCAGACTTTAAAGGAGCTCTTCTTTCATAAAAAGATACAAACCTGACCTGATTAGTATTATTACTAATAATTGTATTTGTTTAATTCTGACCTGCATTAAATGGCACATTTCATGTTTGTGTGTGCTGTGCATGCAATATTTTTTTACACAACTTTCACTGTCCATATTTTGCTGTACGATAGATTTTAATAGTTTTAGTTTAGTTTTAATAGTTTTATTAAATATTTGGATTTCTTTTTCTTTTTACAATCTTGTAGTCCCCATTTATTTGGATTATTCAGTGTCTTAAAACTAATGTTTGTGTCCGAATTTATTTTAAACACCGGGCTTTGTATTTCTCTAAATCCAGATGTAACCAAAGTCGATCTGAATATAAGCCCCCAAACTTTACAAATGTAACCAATAATGTAATCATCCCCATTCTCTAAATTAATTTAAAAAAACATAATTTTCAGTTACAATTTACACCTATTCTTTGTATATACACACCAGCAAGAAAAAATAACGCACTGAGTAGTTATCGTTACTACGAATTAAAACACTGACCTTAGCTCAGATCAAAAATCCAATTTTATAGCACTAGGAATAAAAAAATTACACAGCAGAAATACCTAAACTGTATTAAAAAGGCTAACCCTGCTGAGCATTGATTAACTATCAAGATCATACAAACGGCATCCCGAGAGCATTAACAGAAAAATAAACCAAATGACAAAACCTTCTTCAAAAAAAAAAAATTCATTTTCGCCAGAAACAATCCTTGTATGTTATAAAGCAGTCCAAACGATTGCAAAAGAAACTGCGCCAAAGTTTTGCAACTCAATAAAAGTAGCATCCGCATATCCGTTTTCAGCCATTAAATTAACTCAAGAAATTTTCAGTTACTTTCTCCTTAATCCATTATATTTATCTCAACTTTTAGGCCAAGAAAAATACAGACAGTATTTTAACTTGTGACTGTAACTGAGTGTGCAATTAGGGTTGTAAGTTATGGCGGTCATTAAACAGGTCACCATATGATCCTAACAGATTTTATTATCTTATTTGCAGTGGTCATTATCCCCAGATCCGAATTATCCCCACCTTGCTGGCCTTCCGAAAAGCCATTAAGACACGGCTCTTCCTGCAGGCGGGGTGATTGGAGACCATTTAATATCTTAGGTCTCCCCCATGAATGTATGGTTTGAATGTTTTTAAAAAAATTTAAACTGTTATTATTTTTATTGATACTGTTTTTTATAGTTGTTCTTTACATGTTGTACGCCGCCCTGAGTCCCCAGGGAGTAGGGCGGTATATAAGAACACTGAAATAAATAAATAAATAAATAAATAAATAAATAAATAAATAAATAAATAAATAAATAAATAAATAAATAAATAAATAAATAAATAAATAAAGCCCTGCAGTCGTTAGATCAACACTGTGGTCATTAAACGAACGCATTGCACCCAATGAGTGTTTTTTGCCAGAAGCGCATGCTGGGTTTTGGTTAAAAAATAAATAAAAGGTTTTTTTGGGTTAAAAGAAAAGTCATAAATCATGGTCACATGACCACAGAATGTTGCAAATGGTCGTAAATGCAGGCCAGGTGTCACGGATGCAAAATCGGATCACCTAAACTTCTAAATTGGTTGTCCGTAGCCCTGGGGAAGTCCATTGTAACTTCAAACAATCACTAAACAATAGGTCATAAGTCAAGGACCGTTGATAGCCAATCTGACCCTAGGTTCTGCCTCGGTTTACCTTCTCAATAAGCAACCGAGTTGGAAGATAATTTAAAAGCAGTTTATTAGGGTAACCCTGATAAAGTGGGATCTACCTAAGAAAAGAAAAAACCCCAAGACCCATCATACGTTCCTTTTTATAGTTAACGCAACAAAGAAAAATGAAAGAGGAAAGTTGATTGCACCGGATAAAAGTAATCTCCCCTCTGCATAGGAAATCAGTTGTATGTAGTCAAACAGGTTACATATTTACATCCCATAATATCACCCATGTTCATTAAAGTGAGGTCTGAGGTCACAAGGGGCGTAAATTGTTAAAGAAAAAGGTTGTTTGGCTGTTCACAAAAGAGATAAACCAGACCCCAATTTGTACTAACAACTGTTCTTCCTATCTGGTCTCCAGCCTGTTTATCAGTTTAGGGATGTTAAAAGCTAATAAACCTGAACATTGTCTGTTTTTTTAAAAAAGAGAAAATAAATCAAATTAAAGTACAAAGTAACTACCATATTTTTCGGAGTATAAGACGCACCTTTTTCCTCCCTAAAAGAGGCTGGAAATTTGGGTGCGTCTTATACTCCGAATGTAGCTTTTGTACCCCTAAAGAGGTGCTAACAATCTTCCGGCTTCCTACTCCTCGGAAGAAGTTTTTTTCCAGCCCTAAGTCTTTGCAGGCTTCTTTTCATTCCTACTCTCTTTGAGGAATATTTTTTTCAGCCCTAACCAGGGGATAAAATAACGTGCTGAAGCTGCTCCGAATAAGTTTTTTTTCTAGCCCTAACCAGGTGCTAACGATCTTCCCAGCTCTTACTGGCTTGCAGGCTCTTTCATTGTTACTCTCTCCGAAGAAGGTTTTTTTAAGTCCTAACCAGGGGATAAAATAATGTGCTGAAGCTGACCAGACTAAGGACGCTAGCCAGATGAATACCTGGTAGGCAGATTGTTTTCCCCTATTTTCCTCCCCAAAAACTAAGGTGCGTCTTATACTCTGAAAAATACGGTATGTTAGTTAGCAAGTTACAAAATCCATGTGATGTGCCCCTCACTAGCTCTAAGCCAGTGTTGGCGAACCTTTTCGGCACTAAGTGCCGAAACGGGAGTGCGCGCATGCACGTGGGAGCACCAGAAACCGGAAGAGCAGTTCCCTGGCGCACATGCGCACGCTGGGAAGCTGAGCTTCCAGTTTCTGGTGCACATGCATGTGCAAAGATCAGCTGGCCGGCGCGCATGCATGTGCCAGAAACCGGAAACTGCTCTTTGGGTTTCCGGTGTTCCCACACCCGTGAAGACCAGCTGGCGCACCAGAACCCGGAAGAGCAACGGGTGACGGCTGGCGTGCCCGGAGACATGGCTCCGCGTGCCACTTCCGGCACGCATGCCATAGGTTCGGCATCACGGCTGTAAGCAAATAATCTCGGTCTACCTTCAGACAGCCATGGGATCTGTTGCTGTGATAACACAGGGGAAGTACTTTCAACCTCTTTGAGCAATTTGCACGGCTGTGAGATCTTTCTCATTTCCGCACGTAGTTGAACTGTAATATTATCATTCCAGCTTTCCTGAAAACTGCCTGGTGGGTTTCAAGGGCAAGTCAAGTTAGGAGCAGAGCTGAGAATGGGCCACACACACCCGCAACACAAAGGACACAATCCAACTGCAGCGGCACTCGGTGGCCTAAAGCAACCTCAGGTAGCAATCTCCCGTACGCAGGTGGGTTGTGTTTCTCAAAAACTATTTTAAAAATGTTAATTAAATAAGGGCATTGCATTACGTTATGACCTTTCCGACGAAGTCACATTGTTGTGAAAATGCGGAACATTCTTTTTCCGTTCTTTGACTAGTTCAGTCTAGTGAAAAGAAGGACCAGGGGAGACATAATAGCAGTGTTCCAACGTTTGAGGGGCTCCTACAAAGAGGAGGGGGTCAGTTTATTCTCCAAAGCACCTGTAACTCAGGACAAGAAACGATGGATGGAAACTAACCAAGGAGAGAAGCAACCTGGAATTAAGGAGAAACTTCCTCACAATGAGGACAATTAACCAGTGGAACTACTTGCCTCCAGAAGTTGTGGGTGCTCCATCACTGGAGGTGTTCAAGAACAGACTGGACAGCTACTTGTCTGACATGGTCCAGGGTCTCCTGCCTGAAGAGGGGGTTGGACAAGAAGACCTCCAACGTCCCTTCCAACTCTGTTTTTCTATGTTCTATGACTTTGTGGGGCCATCAGATAACCCAATTTCCCATCTGCAAGAACTTGAGCTTCGTAACACCTCCTCCTTTTGGGGTTCAGGTCTTTTAAGCAGCAAGGTGGCATGGTGGCTTTGCAGCACCCCTCATGGGAGCAAACAGGGGTGTTGTTTTGTTTTTGTCTATGATGAGACCATGTCTATTACTAGTAAAGACACAGATGGAGGTTGGGTGCAAACATTTTATTTCTGCCTTCCACGAAGTATGAATTTATGATTTATGTTCCTTGTTCCCAGCCCGTCAGAGCTGATAGAAACATTTACAGTTTAAGACTCTTAGCTGCTCTGCAATGCTCCAAAGGACATTTGAAGTGTTTCGATTCAGACGATTAAAACAGCCCTGTTAAGGCTCCCACAACCGTGTTGAAAACTTTGCTCAAATGTCATTGTGCACTGAGGGATGCACAGCTACCTCACTTTACAGTGCAAAGTGTTTCCTTACTAAGAATGAGGACAGGTAGTCCTCGATTTACGACCGTTGAGCCCAACATTTCTGTTGCTAAGCGAGACATTTATTAAATGAGTTTCGCCCCATTTTGCGACCTTCCTTGCCACCATTGTTAAGTGAATCACTGCAGTTGTTAAGTGAACCTGGCTTCCTCATTGACTTTGCTTAACAGAATAAACAGAGTTTTTAAATGTATTTTAAATGTATTTTAAATTGTATTGTTTATCAGTTCTTCAAATGTTGTACGCCGCCCTGAGTCCCCAGGGAGTAGGGCGGCATATAAGAATCCTAAATAAATAATAGAGTTGGAAGGTACCTTAGAGGTCTTCTAGTCCAACCCCCTGCTCAAGCAGGACACTCTATACCTGTGATGGCGAACCTATGGCATGCGTGCCAGAGGTGGCATGCAGAACCCTCTCTGTGGGCACGCATGCTGTTGCCAGCTGCTCTTCCGGGTTCCGTTGTGTGCAAGCATGCCGGACAGCTGCTCTCTTCTGGGTTCCAACGCGGGACCAGCTGTCTGGTGCGCATGTGTGGTCGGAACCCGGAAGAGAGCAGCTGACCGGACCACATGCATGCTGGACCAGCTGTCAGGCATACATGTGTGTGATGGAACCTGGAAGACTCAGTGCTGCAAAGGTTAGTCGTCACTGCTCTATACCATTTCAGACAAATGGTTGTGCAATCTCTTCTTTAAAACCTCCAGGGATGGAGGACCCGCAACGTCTGAAGGCAACTTCTGTTCCACTTCTGGTCAGAAGTTGTAGGTGCTTGCCAAGTCACAAAAGGGGATCAAGTCACACTGCAACCGTCGTAAATATGGGTCCGTTGCCAAGCACCTAAATTTTGATCACGTCACAGCGGGGATGCGGCAATGGTCGTAACTGTGAAAAATGGTCATAAGTCCCGTTTTCAGTGCCGTTGTAACTTTCAACGGTCACAAAACGAAGCATTGTAAGTTGAGGAGTACCTGGATGTAAGCAGAATTATTATTATTATTTTTGCAATCCAACCTTGATCTTCGCTACAAACATTCCTTTGTCCGATCCCCTGCTTTGACAAAAGACACACCGCTTGGTCTCCTGTTCTGCAGCCAAAATGAAACTATCAAACTACACAAAGGGTTTGTCATTGTGTTTATTCTTTGCCCAACTCCGTAGGTCTTTATGTTTGCGGAGACCCCTCCCCCCTCCCACGCCTGCTCTCTGTTGTCGTTGTGTTGCAATAGGCAACGCGCTCAGGCAGCTCCTACAATCAAAAGAAGAAGGACAATTGTGTTGCCAGCTATTCTCCATCTCCTTAATGGATTCTCTGTGATGAGAAAAAGACGGATGGAAGCCGTAGGAAACCTCGGGACCATCACAAGTGAAAGAGGGTGACATCATCGGGGATCAATAAATCTTTGGGGATATGGCAGGGCAATTAGATAATTAGAACCCTCTCAAGAAGGATCAGTGAATTATAGGGATTAATTTATATAAGAATGGCTGAGGAATTAGGAACCTGCTTCCCGTTTCCGTCTGGACAGATTTGCTGATTGTACATTCAAGTTTCTCCTCCTTCTCCTCCTCCTCCTCCTCCTCCTCCTCCTCCTCCTCCTCCTCCTCCTCCTCCTCCTCCTCCTCCTCCCCCTCCTCCTCCTCCTCCTCCTCCTTCTTCTTCTTCCCTTTAAGCCTTCAGTCCTTAAGCGTAGCATCCTGAACTACAGGTAGTCCTCGACTCACGGCCACAAGGGAGCCCAACGTTTCTGAGTTGCTAAGTGAAACGCTTGTTAAGTGAATTTTGTCCCATTTTACGACTTTCCTTGTCGCGGTTGTGAAGTGAATCGCTGCATTGTTAAGTTAGTCAAACGGCCGTTAAGTGAATCTGGCTTCCCCCATGGATTTCGCTCGTCAGAAGGACGCAAAGGGGGATCGCGTGATCCCTGGGACGCTGCAACAGTCATGAATACATGTCAATTGCTGAGCCTCTGAATTTTGATGAAATGACCATCCTGGGACGCAACAACTGTCATAAGTGTGAAAAATTGTGTTAAGTCCCTTTTATCACTGCTGTCGTAACTTTGAACGGTCACTAAACAAATTGTTGTAAGTCAAGGACTACCTGCATTGTGTTACATCAGATTATTGTCTGTGTAGTCCAATCGTGTTTCATTCGGCTTTTCTCAAGCCCGAGATGCTTCTAACATGGAAAACCAGCCGTATCCCGACTTTATCCCAAAATATAAACCAGCTCTTTCCTAGTGGAATGACACTAAGCATGATGATCAATAGGTTTAGAATAGAATAACAGAGTTGGAAGGGACCTTGGAGGTCTTCTAGTCCAACCCCCTACTTAGGCAGGACACCCTACACCACTTCGGACAAATGGTTATCCAACATCTTCTTAAAAACTTCCAGTGTTGGAGAATTCACAACTTCTGGAGGCAAGTTGTTCTACTGATTAATTGCCCTCATTGTTAGGAAGTTTCTCCTTAGTTCTAAGTTGCTTCTCTCCTTGATTAGTTTCCATCCGTTGCTTAAAGATGGGGAAAGGTCTACCTGCTTTCACTACCTGCTCAAATCTCTTAATTATGAGCAAAAAGGCAAAACCCTCAATATTGTCCCCATCAGTCCAAAGTAGATGCAAACCGTACGCTTGATAAACACTGTATTTCCTGTCTAATCAGAATAGATGATAGATGATAGATGATAGATGATAGATGATAGATGATAGATAGATAGATAGATAGATAGATAGATAGATAGATAGATAGATAGATAGATAGATAGATAGATAGATAGATAGATAGATAGATAGATAGATAGATAGATAGATGAGAGAGAGAGAGAGAGAGAGAGAGAGAGAGAGAGAGAGAGAGAGAGAGAGAGAGAGAGAGAGAGAGAGAGAGAGAGAGAGAGAGAGAGAGAGAAGCAGACAACAGAATAACAGAATAGCAAAGTTGGAAGGGACCTTGGAGGTCTTCTAGTCCAACTTCCTGCCCAAGCCGGAAACCCTTATGCCATTTTTATGGAGATTGTCAGCCATCCAGGTCATGGCTGTCTCAAGATGCTTTTTCAAGAGGCAACCGGACTTTCTGGTTTTTCCTCTTCGAAGACTTTTCACTTCTCATCCAAGAAGCTTCTTCAGCTCTTCTGCAGCTTCGATGCCATTTCAGACAAAGGCCCACCTAATTTCATCTTTAAAACCCTCCAGTAGCAAATTCTGGCAGAATGCAAATTAAATCCTAGCATTTAAATCTCGAGTGAAAATCGCAGGGAAAAACAGAAGCGATGAGATTTCTTAAGTCCAGTGACCTGATAATGTTGCAAAATGAGCTATTTTAGACTCTTTTTTATTTCAAGAGTCTATTTTTAAACGCATTTCTTTCCGTTAGCCTAACAACTCCTCCCCCCCCCCCCCCCCCCCAGTGCTACAGCAGGAGGTTTTAGCTAATTTCCTATGCTACTCTTTGGCAGAACGTTAACAAATACTTTGATAAAAAATAGCTTTTTTAAAATAAAAAAAAAACGGTAAATATTTCTTACTAAACTTTCCTTTCAGATTCAGCCCAGCATATGTTTTAGAAATCATTTGATGGCTTAAAAAAAACCAAAACCTTGAATTTCTTTAAGATAATATTTTTCTATCTTCACGAACCTGGAAAACGCACTCTATAGATTAGATGCCCGTTAATACCAAGAGATTAATGCGTTGTGCGCAACATTCATAAAGTAGAGTGCACGGTTTTAATAAAAGGGAATCTTTTTGCCTTTAGGAGGAAAAAAAAAACCTAGCCCTGAATGTACACTAAAGACACTCACACCCAACACATAACTTTGGAAAGCAGACATTCATTCGACATTTATCTGAGGGCTCTCCCCAAAAAAATCCATAAACCTGTGCAACAAATCTTCGCGAAACCCTTACCTGTCACGATCTGTTGTCCAGTTAATCCCACCGGTACGATTCCCAGGTTATTCATTGCGGTAGCCCAGGCTGACGGATCAGTGACTGACATGTTAAATTGTGTTGTGTCTATAGCTATGTTCCCCAAGCCATCAGCTGCTGACGGGAAAGAAGAATATTCTGATCAAAAGGATGGCCAGGTAGGTCAATGGGCAAACTAGAGAAATCGCTTCCATTCTTGCAGTGCCATTATCTCAGATTGTGTTTTCTCCCCCATCCGTTCTCCTTCCCATCATCTACGGGGGAAAAGTACGCCATGGCAGCCACAAAGCAAAAAATCCAATATATACAATGTCTGTTGAGACTTAACCCAATAAAGGGCAAAGGTTCCTATGGAAACAAATTCCCAAGGACACTGATAGGTTTTGCGAGAATAATGAGTTTAGCACAGCAAGGAATCGGGGGGCACTTGAAAACTTCACCTCTGTTGTGCGTTTCTGACTACAGGCCCCTTCGGCAGACTTCACGCCTGTGCCAAAATCTAGTTTTCTTTTCGGCTTCTGTACAACTCGATATTTTGTTTTGCTGGAGTAGCACCACACAGATATTCCTCAGGGATAAAAGGATGAATTTGAGCTAGGCAGGACTTAGAAAATGGGACGGAAAGGATATCAAATCAGCTGGGCGTATCCCATGTTCTGGGCAAGACCCAGAAAATATTAACCTCCCATCCTGACCTCTAAGTGACCTAATGCAATTGTGGTGTGTAAGGAAACCCAAATTGGAGATAGTGTTGGAGATTCATGGCTGTCCCAAAGGTGCTTTTTCAAAAGGCAACCGGACTTCGTTTTTTCTTGAAGAGGTTTCGCTTCTCATCCAAGAATCTTCTTCAGTTCTGACCGAAAGATGGAGGATGGAAGGATTTATATTCCTTGCAGTCATCTGGTCGTTTCTGAGAATCGTTGAGAACACTTGGGAGAATTATCTGTTTATCTATCCGAGTGGCCACAATGACTCTCAGAGACAGCACTAACGACCAGATGACTG
>JALIGW010000021.1:13719091-13856591 GCA_023053685.1 Diadophis punctatus similis
ATTCAGTCAGAACTGAAGAAGCTTCTTGGATGAGAAGCAAAATGTTTTCAAAGAAAAAAAGCAAGAAAGTCCAGTTTTCTTTGGAAAGCATTTTTGGGACAACCATGACCTGGACAACCGAGAATCTCCATAGATATCTAGCTATGGACTTTGGGATGGACACCCTTCAAAAGATGCGGGAGTATGAATGGATTTCCAGGAAAAAATTACAGAATACAGGATTCAGGTGACCCTGAGGGCACAGAAAAACCTCCAAGTGGCCTCAACAACTCTCAGAGAGAGTACTAACAACCAGATGACTGCAAGGAATGTAAATCCTTCCGTCCTCCACCATTCAGTCAGAACTGAAGAAGCTTCTTGGACGAGAAGCGAAACGTCTTCAAGGAAAAACAAAGAAAGTCCAGTTGCCTCTTGAAAAAAGTACCTTTGCAACATATTCTCTATTTATCACCAAGACATCCTACAGGCAATATAAATATAGATCTTATGAATGGATATCAATGTATTGGACAACATAAGAATAACAATATTCTTATGTTGCATAATAGCATAATGAGAAAGAAAAAAGTGTGAATGGCAATCTAGGATAATTCCAGATGCTGATTGTGGAATGCATCATGAATTATTGGTGTCCAAACATTGAAAATTAAGGAGTAGGTATGCCACAAATATTTGATACGGGAAACATTCAGTCAGAATATAAAATCAGTGTTAGGAACAGAGTCTGTATGCTGATTGAATGCCAAAAAGGAAATGACAAACTATGACAAAAAAAATAAAAATAAAAAACAGAAGACACCATGAAAGCCAAAAGTATTCTCCCAAATTTGAGCTGCTGGGAATTTGAAAGACGGAAAGACTCAAATAGCTTTCAGAAGAAGCTATCATGATAATGAGAGGGAAACTGAGAATTAAAAGCCTTAGGCAACCACAAGAAGAAGGTGTGATGGATGAATGAATGTAGACTCACAACGGTGAAGCAAGAAAAGATATCTTAATCCAGAATGTTAGCAAATAGGGGGAAAATAACAAGAAAAGAAATATGGGCTGTTTTTTAAAAAGAACAGAGAAACCATGGGAAAATTAAAAGTAAATAAACATGGAAGCAATCTCTAGGAGAAAATTAATTAAAAGAAGATTGAAAGGCTTAAACGGAAGATTTCAAATCCTTCAAACACAGGTAGAAAATAACATAAATGTTTTCAGCAGGGGAAAATCTTCAGAGACCAAGTCTACTCACAAGGCCAATAAAGGAGAAGAGTTGTAGCTCAAGGTTGCAACGAGGGCTCCTTGGTGCTTTCTGAGCTTGGTTGGTTTCTTGCAAATGTTTCATTAGTCTAGACTAGCACTGATGATGTTACCTAGTTGGGTAATGAGACGTCTGCAGGAAAACAACCAAGTTCAGAGAGCACCAAGAACCCCACAGTTCTCCTCCTCCTCCTCCTCCTCCTCCTCCTCCTCTGTCACAGTGTGATTTATTGTCAGTTGTATGTATATGCAGGGAGCTGCATCCCTATCTAATATAATGGCTCATTCCTGAGCACGTGATTGATATGTTCTTGTACGCATGTGTGCATTCCATTCTTTCCTTCTTCTTCTGGCTTCCGATTGAGGAAGTCGCATTTTATAGCAGAGATGTAAACAAATGAGATTTTATTGTTTTTGTACCGAAATAAATATTTTAATTAGAATTTTAAACTCCGGTTTTATTTCTAATGTCTGAATTCCGGGAGAACGATCTATTTCGCCTCTTTGAGATTTATTCTCACTTTGTCATCCTCCCTTCCTCCTCCTCCTCCTCCTCCCTTCTCCTTCTTCTCCTCTCCACAAATCTCACTGATGATGTTCCCTAGTTGGGTAATGAAACGGCTGCAAGAAAACAACCAAGCTCAGAGGGCACCAAGGACCCCACAGTCCTCCTATTCTTCTTCCTCTTCCTCCTCCTCCTCTTCCTCCTCCTCCTCCCTGCAAATCCCATTCCCTTCTAGCACTGATGATGTTACCCAGTTTGAGTAATGAAATGGCTGCAAGAAAACAACCAAGCTCAGAGAACACCAAGTATCCTTCAGTCATTCTATTCTTCTTCCATTTCCACTTCCACTTCCTCCTCCTCTACGTAGTTTGGGTCATGAAATGTCTGCAAGAAAACAAGCAAGTTCAGAGAGCACCAGGGGCCCCTTAACTCCTCATAAAAGTTGGTTCCTAGACTGATAGCCATTTATAAGCTTTGGACACCGTGTGCAGGGGAGGTAAAGGAGAGATTAAACCAAGGGAGGAAGGCAATGACAAACTTTGCCAAGGTCATGGAGGCTATTTCCGTGGCAACAGGGATGAGAGTCATGGACCTTCTAGGAGTAATTCATGGCTGTGAAAACTGGACGTTGAAAAACATCAAAAGAAAGATGACAGACAGCTCCGGATATGGTGTCTAGGATATGGATGGCAAGATTTCCATCAGCTCTTGATCAAATCCAGAGTGATTGATCCCTTGAGGTGCTGATCAGGAAAGCAGAAGTTGTTTGGAGGTGTGAGGCCAGCACACGATGGACTCCAACAAACATTGGTGCTCGGCAAGGTTGGGAAAGGAGGAGACCAGCAGATAAGAGAGACAAACGCAATCAAGAAGATCACTGGCCTACAGGTAGTCCTTGACTTACAACAGTTGGCTTAGTGACCGTTCGAAGTTACAACGGCACATTTGGTCACGTGATCAACATTCAAAAGCATGGCAACTGGCATGTACTTAGGACGGTGGCATTGTCCTGGGTCATGTGATCCCCTTTTGAGACCTTCTGACAAGCCAAGTCGGGGGGGAGCCAGATTCACTTAACAACCCTGTTGCTCCCTTAACAGCTGCAGTGATTTGCTTAACAACGGTGGCAAGCAAGGCCATAAAAGGGGACAAAAACTGACTCAACAACTGTCTCGCTTCGCAATGGAAATTTTTGGGCTCAATTGTGGCCGTGAGTCGAGGACTTCCTGTACAGTGTCTTTCCACATGGCCAAGGTCATCCTAGGGGACAGGTCAAGATTGGGGTGTGTATCAAAAAAAATGTTTGCACTTTGTACTAATAAAACTTTTTGAAATAAAAAAAAAGATTGGGGTGTATATCTATACAATTGTGACTGGTTGGACCCAACCAGTGGTGGGTTGCTACCGGTTCGCACCGGCCCTGCGAACTGGTAGCAACGGCAGCAGGAGGCTCCGCCCACCTGCCCTGACATCATCAAAAATGCTCTGTGCATGCGCAGAAGCATTGCGCGCGCGCCTGCATGATCCCATTCCTCAACCGGTAGCAAAGGTAAGTGGAACCCACTACTGGACCCAACTTATTGCCACGTAACTCACTTACTAAAGTTGTAAGTGCATTTAGTACCATCTCTATGGATATTTATCTGCTGATAATTTTCTTTGATAAACAAACACTGCCGACATAGAAGAGAAGAACCGTGCGGGAAGCAACAGCTGGTTGTGAGTTTTTCCTGCTCTCTTGGTGCAGCCATTTAAATCTCCTTCTGTTCTCCTCCATTTTTTATTTTTTATTGTATAAAATACAAAAAAAGAAAAGAAAACAGGAAATGAAGGGAAGGAAAGGGAACGGGAAAAGAGGGTGTGAGATGCAAGGGGGAAGAGAAAAAGAAAGAAAAGGGGGGCATTGACCTCCAACTCTTCCTAGCACAGGACACACAAGATAAATACACTCCAGTAGAATACGATCAAACATGGAATTTATTTTACCAATGGTTGGAAAAAAGGGGTGGAGATTAAGAATGTAAATTTGTATTGTTAAGTAAATTAAATACCCAGACAATACAATGTTTATAAGCACTAAGAAATGCATTTCATAGAAAATCAAAATCAAAATCAAAATCAAAATCAAAATCATCATCATCATCATCATCATCATCATCATCATCATCATCATCAAAGGTATCTGTACATTTTTGAAAGCAAATATGCAAAAATGGAAAACAGTTCTAACAACAAATGAGGAGAACATTGGTGAAGTCAACATCAGACGAGGAATCTTCCAGGAGGACTCACTTTCACCGCTACTGTTCAACATCGCATTAATTCCACTGACAATAATCCTATGAAACACAGAACTGGGATACCAAATCTCAAGCCAACATGGCAAGATAAACCGTCTACTATACATGGATGACTTAAAAATGTGTGCGAAAAGCCCCACTGAACTTGAATCAATACTCAACACAGTTCAACTGTTCAGCAGTGACATCAAAATGAACTTGGGACTTGAAAAATGTGCTATATTATCCATGCAGCAAGGAAAATGGAAAAAAGGGAAGGAATAGAACTGGGAAATGGAAGCATAATGAAAGCATTAGCAAAGGATGACGGTTACAAATACCTAGGCATATTGGAAGCAGATAACATCTTGAATGGAAAAGTCAAAGAGTCAACACAAAAGGAATACATCAGGAGGGTCCGCAAAATATTAAAATCAAAGCTGAATGCTGGAAACATAATTAAAGCCATTAATACATGGGCTGTTCCAGTGATACACTACTCAGCTGCAATCATCAACTGGACTTTGGCTGAACTGGAAAACATGGACCGGAAAACGCGCAAACATTTGAATATGTACCACGCTTTACATCCACGAAGTGACGTCGACAGGTTGTACCTGCCGAGAAAAATAGGAGGCAGAGGGCTATTACAAATACATCAAACTGTAAAAGAAGAAAAATGAAGTTTGAATGATTATGTGAACCAAAGTACAGAAAAATTGCTGCTGGCTGTGAAAACGGAGAACATTATAAAAACAACAGAAACAAAGGCAGAATATAAGAAAAAACAGCTGGATGACAGATTAAATAGATGGAAAACCAAAGCTTTGCATGGACAACACTTGAAAAACATTGAAGGAAAATGTGATGACAACCTTACATGGGCATGGCTTAAGATGGGAACCATCAAGAAAGAAACGGAAGGTTTAATACTCACTGCTCAAGAACAAGCACTAAAAACTAATACCATGAAAGCAAAGATACAAAAATCCACTGACAATCCAAACTGCCGACTTTGCAACGACAAAGTTGAAACTGTTTCACACTTAATATGTGAGTGCAGCAAAATCGCGCAAACTGATTACAAAGTTAGACATGATCGAGTTGCTAAATTAGGAGGAGAGGAGAGGAAAGTGGAGGGGAGAGGAGAGGGGAAGGTAGAGGGGACGGGAAGGAGAGAGGAAAGGAGAGGGAAGTGGAGGCATGGATAGAGGAGAGGGGCAGGGAAGGGAGAGGGGGGAAGGGATGGGAGGGGAGGGGAGGGGAGGGGAGAAGGGAAGAGAAGAGAAGAGAAGAGAAGAGAAGAGAAGAGAAGAGAAGAGAAGAGAAGAGAAGAGAAGAGAAGAGAAGAGAAGAGCTCATATTTTTTATTCCGGATGTTTTAGATGCTGAATACTACTGTATGTTCCATAATTGAAAGACTCATAGCTCTAAGCAAGCTGTCGAGAACTTAGAAAAATCAGTAGACCGTTTGTCAGTTCAAGCGAAGCTCAAAAGTTCCTGAGGAAAAGGCACGTTTTTCGAGGATACTGAACGACCAACTAACTGCTCTAATTTGTTTTTGAATTGTGTATTTGGAGTATAATACATAAACCAGACTTCCTTCAGGAAGCAGACCACAGGAAGGCTCACAAATCTTAAAACAACACCAGTGATCTGTAAGATAAACAGCTGATCCACTGAGACAGACCTTTAAATGGGATCTGGCGAACTTGGTCCAGATTGTGGATGACCAACAGATGCTTTTCACAAGCTGCGAATGTGGGGTGGGTTTTTGTTTTTGTTTTTTGCATCAAACAACCAGCTGCATCCAAGCTAAACCCCTCTGAATAAATAACTGAAGCTATAGTAAAATTCAATGAAATGTCAGGGAAATCCAGTGTGGAGATCACGAAACCATCTGCAGTACAACAATAATAAATTTTGAAAAATAATCTAGATAGGGAAAAGCATTATGGCACAGTGGGCGGAGATTAAGAGGCATATTCAGCCATGGTTCATATAGAAAATGCCACTATATCTCCTACCATTTTTTCATTCTGTCTAGAAGTTGTTTTCAACATGGCAATCACTCCCTTATCTTGGAAGGAAAAGACACTCATTAAAGAAATATGGAATGGAATGGAATGGAATGGAAAGTAGAATAGAATAGAATAGAATAGAATAGAATAAGAGGAATGAAGAGAAGAATAGAACAGAACAGAACAGAACAGAACAGAATAGAATAAGAGGAATGAAGAGAAGAGAAGAGAAGAGAAGAATAGAATAGAATAGAATAGAATAGAATAGAATAGAATAGAATAGAATAGAATAGAATAGAATAGAATAGAATAGAATAGAATAGAATAAGAGGAATGAAGAGAAGAGAAGAATAGAATAGAATAGAATAGAATAGAATAGAATAGAATAGAATAGAATAGAATAGAATAGAATAGAATAGAATAGAATTCTTCTTAAAAACCTCAAGCGATGGAGCCCCCACTACTTCTGGAGTGAAGACATTTCACTGGTTGATTGTTCTAACTGTCAGGAAATTTCTCCTTAGTTCCAGGTTGCTTCTCTCCTTGATTAGTTTCCACCCATTGCTTCTTGTCCTACCCTCAGGTGCTTTGGAGAATAGCTTGACTCCCTCTTCTTTGGGGCAGCCCCTGAGATATTGGAATACTGCTATCATGTCTCCCCTGATCCTTCTTTTCATTAAACTAGACATATCCAGTTCCTGCAATCATTCTTCATATGTTTTAGCCTCCAGTCCCCTAATCATCTTTGTTGCTCTTCTCTGCACTCTTTCCAGAGTCTCAACATCCTTTTTACATCGTGGCGACCAAAACTGTATGCAGTACTCCAAGTGTGGCCTTACCAAGGCCTTATAAAGTGGTATTAACACTTCAAGTGATCTTGATTCTATCCCTCTGTTAATGCAGCCTAGAACTGTGTTGGCTTTTTCGGCTGGCTCATGTTTAAAGTAATTGTCCACAAGGACATCAAGATCCCTCTCGCAGTTACTACTGTTCAGCCAGGTACCTGAGAGATGCAAAAACATTCAGGTAACACCTTTGTCTCCTATTCTAAACTTCACTTGTTAAATGTTCCAGATCAAAAAGGAGAAAAGATTGGGGTAAATTTGTCTTTCTCTTGCTCGATAAATATTTTCCACAAACATATAATATATGGACCACAAAAAAACCCAAAAACCTTGTCAAGCATCCAACTCTCACATGGCCTCTTTGTTATGCTTGCCTAAGTGTTCATTATATTTATTGCTTATTCCCATGAAAATAAATCTGCAACGAAACCTCTATAAATAACTCTTAAATGCAAAGATAGTAGCTTCTAACGAAAGGAGGAATTAACCAGGTTTTTTTTGCATTCATTCATAGCTGCGCTATTTTACACACGCTGCAGCAAAAAAAATGCATTCTTTTTTTTTGTATCCAGCAACAAAAATATGGTGTTACAAATCTTTGAAGGTTTAACGTCTTTGCTCTACTCTGTTTTTCTCTTTTAGAGTTCCGAACATGATCACAATTTTTAACGTGGTTGCTAGGGAGGGTGCATTGATTTGCCTTCTACTTCCCACAGTGTTTTGTCAACAAATCTTATGTTTCTATAATTGGAAAGAGAAAAATTCTAATATATTTTGAACTAAGATGTTTCTGCTTCAGGGAGATTTAGCCCAGTGGAAGTAAATAGGCTTTCTTGGCGTTAAGGGTTTTATCGAAGTTTTTATCAAAACTCTGCCTTTTTTTTAATGTGCATTGTACCATTGTGGCCATTTCGACTATTTTTTTTTTGACCCTGGATTTTGCATCCTGAATTTCCTAATGTTGCCCTGGAACAAAGATCTTCAAGGCAGAAGAAGAAGAAGAAGAAGAAGAAGAAGGAGAAGGAGAAGGAGAAGGAGAAGGAGAAGGAGAAGGAGAAGGAGAAGGAGAAGGAGAAGGAGGAGAAGGAGAAGGAGAAGAAGAAGAAGAAGAAGAAGAAGAAGAAGAAGAAGAAGAAGAAGAAGAAGAAGAAGAAGAAGAAGAAGAAGAAGAAGAAGAAGAAGATGAAGAAGAAGAAGAAGAAGATGATGATGAAGAAGAAGAAGAAGATGAAGATGAAGAAGAAGAAGAAGAAGAAGAAGAAGAAGAAGAAGAAGAAGAAGAAGAACAGAAGAAGAAGAACAGAAGGAGAAGGAGAAGGAGAAGAAGCAGGAAGCAGCAGAAGAAGCAGAAGCAGAAGCAGAAGCAGAAGAAGAAGCAGAAGAAGAAGAAGAAGAAGAAGAAGAAGAAGAAGAAGAAGAAGAAGAAGAAGAAGAAGAAGAAGAAGAAGAAGAAGAACAGAAGAAGAAGAAGAAGAACAGAAGGAGAAGGAGAAGGAGAAGAAGCAGGAAGCAGCAGAAGAAGCAGAAGCAGAAGCAGAAGCAGAAGCAGAAGCAGAAGCAGAAGCAGAAGAAGAAGAAGAAGAAGAAGAAGAAGAAGAAGAAGAAGAAGAAGAAGAAGAAGAAGAAGAAGAAGAAGAACAGAAGAAGAAGAACAGAAGGAGAAGGAGAAGGAGAAGAAGCAGGAAGCAGCAGAAGAAGCAGAAGCAGAAGCAGAAGGAGAAGAAGAAGAAGAAGAAGAAGAAGAAGAAGAAGAAGAAGAAGAAGAAGAAGAAGAAGAAGAAGAAGAAGAAGAAGAAGAAGAACAGAAGAAGAAGAAGAACAGAAGAAGAAGAAGAACAGAAGGAGAAGGAGAAGGAGAAGAAGCAGGAAGCAGAAGAAGCAGAAGCAGAAGCAGAAGCAGAAGCAGGAGCAGGAGCAGGAGCAGGAGCAGGAGAAGAAGAAGAAGAAGAAGAAGAAGAAGAAGAAGAAGAAGAAGAAGAAGAAGAAGAAGAAGAAGAAGAAGAAGAAGAAGAAGAAGAAGAAGAAGAAGAAGAAGAAGAAGAAGAAGAAGAAGAAGAAGAAGAAGAAACCAACAGATGTGTCCAAGAAGGAAGACTTCTTAAGAAGACCAGCAGTGGAAGAGGACCGAAAAAGACCGTCTCTTCTGGAAACCTTGGAGTCTTTCATGCATTCTACTGTGCTACCACCCACAACATCCTCAAGTGTCCTAGATGTCATCTCAGTTGCCCAAGAAATTGAATCCTGAGAGAACTTGTCCCAAAGGTGTGTTTCTTGAGTTGCCTTTTGGAAAAATACCTTTGAGACAACCATGACCTGAATGATGGAGGATCTCCACAGCCATCCTAAGAGAACTTTGTCCTCAGAAGCCAGTTTTCACTCCTCTATAAACTTTTGGTGTTAGAAATGATGTAGGAAGTTCAACAAGGCGGTGGAGACCAGCTTAAGAAAAACGTTCCTCACTTAAGATGGGCGACCAATCTTGAAATAAAAGGTGAGACCCCTTGGTCAATTAGTTACCTGCATTCCACCATTTCAACACCTTGACACGCCCCCACACAACCATGTTTTGGGTCAAGCCACCTACAAGAGGAACTTACTGCAACATGTAATTCCCGTAAACCAACAACTTGTTCTCCTTCAGACATATTTTGAGAGTCGTAAACATGATGTTAGTTACTCTTTAAACATTATGCAGCACTATGAGTAAAGCATTTTGCCTCTAGCTAGTAAAAGTGCCTAACTTTAATGTTGCTCAATTTTAATGTCAACTTTTTGAACCCAGTTCTCTTAGGACGAAACAGGATGGGGGTGTGTACGAACCATTTTGGTGCATTTTGTTTTTCTTGCCTAAATGTAGAACCTTACTTTTTCCACCATTGATTTTCATTTTGTTAGATAGCGCCCAATGTTCAAATCTGTCAAGATCCTTCTGTATCTTGAGCCTATCTTCTGGAGGGTTGGCTATTCCTGCCAGTTTGGTGTCATCTGCAAATTTGATGAGTTCCCCATCTATCTCATCTAACTCAGCAACCGTGGTGATTCACTTAACAACTGTGGCAAGAAAGGTCGTAAAATGGGGTAAACACTTAACTAGTGTCTCGCCCAGCAACAGAATTTTTCTAAGAATAACAGAATAACAGAGTTGGAAGGGACCTTGGAGGTCTTCTAGTCCAACCCACTGCTCAAGCAGGAGACCCCATACCATTTCAGACAAGTGACTGTCCAGTCTCTTCTTAAAAAACCTCCAGTGATGGAGCACCTATAACTTCTGTTATACAGTATAACTTCTATTATACAGTTCTACAGAGGAATCATTGAGTCTGTCATCTGCACCTCTATAACTGTCTGGTTCGGTTCTGCAACCCAACAAGACAGACACAGACTTCAGAGGATAATCAGAACTGCAGAAAAAACAATAACTGCCAACCTGCCTTCCATTGAGGACCTGTATACTGCAGGAGTCAAAAAGAGGGCCGTGAAAATATTTACTGACCCCTCGCATCCTGGACATAAATTGTTTCAACTCCTACCCTCAAAACGAGGCTATAGAGCACTGCCCACCAGAACAACTAGACACAAGAACAGTTTTTTTCCCTGAACGTCATCACTCTGCTAAACAAATAATTCCCTCACCACTGTCAAACTATTCACTAGGCTGCATTACTATTACTATTAGTTTTTCTCATCGTTCCTATCACCCATCTCCTCCCACTTATGACTGTATGATTGTAACTTGTTGCTTGTATCCTTACGATTTATTTTCATATTGATTGTTTCCTGATTACTTACTTGAACCCTATGACAATCATTCTTGACAAATGTATCTTTTCTTTTATATACACTGAGAGCATATGCACCAAAGACAAATTCCTTGTGTGTCCAATCACACTTGGCCAATAAAGAATTCTATTCTATTCTATTCTATTCTATTCTATTCTATTCTATTCTATTCTATTCTATTCTATTCTATTCTATTCTGGAGGCAAGTTGTTCCACTGACTGTTCTTATTGTCAGGAAATTTCTCCTTAGTTCTAGGTTGGATTTCTCCTTGTTTAGTTTCCACCTGTTGCTTCTTGTCTTGCCTGAAATGGCTCCAAAAAGAAAGGTCCAGAAAGGGTCCTTTTCTCCCTTCCTCACTTTTGACCCTGGGACGCCTGGTAAGTATTCTGCTATAATTCCTAAATTCCAAGCCAGCTCAGTTTTTTTATCCTTTTTCTTCTGCTCCTATTGAAGTTGCCATGGAAATATTCACGGAAGGTGTCCATATCTTCCTTCGGAGGAAACGAAGATCAAGGCATTCAAATAGATGCGTACCGATGAGTAAATTCATAAATAAATATAGGAGTAAACAGCCCTCAAGGAACCTCGATGCCAGATACTTTAAAGCGTTCGGGGGGGAGACAAAACATTGCTTAGAGTCAGCTCCCACTGAGCTGCGCACAGCTGGGCGCCCTGCTTAAAATGTTCTGCGCTATAGGGCACCCTTTCTATGGGCCATTAGCATGCCACCAGTTTCCCTCTGGGCCACTGCACCCTGATGCGCCGGCGCGCAGAGCAAGAAGTCTCTGCCACATAAATAGAAAAATATTTTAAATGAGCTGCTGGATCACATGGGTTGTTTTCCCCCGGCAAGCTTCTTTCTTTCTTTCTTTCTTTCTTTCTTTCTTTCTTTCTTTCTTTCTTTCTTTCTTTCTTTCTTTCTTTCTTTCTTTCTTTCTTTCTTTCTTTCTTTCTTTCTTTCTTCTTTTCTTTTTCTTTCTTTCTTTTTTCTTTTTGTTGCAGCAATCCAATCTCATCAGTGATGGTTGAAAGGAACGGAGCTTCTAGCCTTGAGGAGCACCAATCCTGCATTTGATTCTCCATCAAGGCAGGGCCCTTTAAGGCAGTCGGGCAAGGCCACAAGGAAAGAAATGTTAAAGGGAGGCCGTTCGTATGGCCACTGGATTCGGCAAAACACCCTAAGACATGTCCATGTTACAAACGTTTCTTTCATGTTGAAAGCACGCTAAGGAAATCGGGTTTTTTTTCCAATTGTAGACTATGATATGTTGCAAATAATGCTAGAGAACCGGTTTGGTATAGTGGTTGAAAGCACCAGGCTAGAAACCAGGAGACTGAGAGTTCTAGTACCTGCCTTAGTCAGGAAGCCAATTGGGTGTGCTTGGGCCAGTCACTCTCTCTCAGCCCTAGGAAGGAGGCAAAGGCACAGTGGTATAGTGGTTTGGTATAGTGGTTGAAAGCACCAGGTTAGAAACCAGGAGACTGAGAGTTCTAGTACCTGCCTTAGGCATGAAGACAACTGGGTGTGCTTGGGCCAGTCACTCTCTCTCAGCCCTAGGAAGGAAGGAAGGGCAAACCACTTCCCCAAACATTTTATATATTTGCACATACAGGTAGTCCTTGACTTACAACAGTTCATTTAGTGACCGTTCAAAGTTACAACGGTACTGAAAAATGTGGCTTATGACCGTTTTTCACAGTTACGGCCTTTGAAACATACCCATGAACACATGATCAAAATTCAGACACTTGGCAACTGCTTCATATTTATGACGGTTGCAGGAGTCACGTGATCCCCTTTTGTGACCTTCCGACGAGCAAAGTCAACGGGGAAGCCAGATTCACTTAACGACCGGGTTACTAACTTAACAACTGTAACGTATGGAATGACAACAACAATAAATGAAGCAACGTTGCCATTCCATACGTTGCAGGAATATCAGAAAAGCTCAGGGGGATCTTGAGCCAACACAACATACCTGCACACTTCAAACCCAAGAACACACTAAGGCAGAAGCTTGTCCACCCCAAGGATAAGACACCCAGACACAAACGTGGTATAGGCAGTACGATGCAGTGAGCCATGTGCAGATCTGTACATTGGGGAAACAAAACAGCCACTTCATAACCGCGTGGCACAACATAGGAGAACAAACCCATCAGGACTGGATTCAGCGGTCCATCTGCATTTGAAAGGCAAAGGCCCCTCTTTTGAAGACAGCTTTGGACAGAGGAGACCAAAGTTTGAAAGAGGGATCAAAGAGGCCATCCATGTCGAAATTGAACAGCCCTCTCTCGACAGAAGGGGAGGGATACGGCATCATCTATCTCCAGTCTACAACACAGTCCTTTCAACAGTTCCAAGAAGGCTCAACACCCATTGTTCAGGTGACCCTGAGGACACTGATAAACCTTAAGGTGACCTTAATGACTCTCTAAAAGGATGCAAATGACCAGCTGTCTGCAAGGAGTAAAAATCCTCCCATTCCCCACCATCCAATCAGAGCTGAAGAAGCTTCTTGGATGAGAAGCGAAACGTCTTCAAAAGAAAAACCAGAAAGTCCAGTTGCCTCTTGGAAAAAGCACCTTTGTTTTAAGTGAATCTGGTTTCCCTCTTGACTTTGCTTGTCAGGTCGCAAAAGGGGATTGTGATACAATCCTGGGACGCTGCCACCGTCATAAATACGAGTCAGTTGCCAAGTGTCTGAATCTTGATCACGTGACAACGGGGATGTTTATAAGTCACTTTTTTTAGCACCATTGTAATTTCAAACGGTCTCTAAATGAACTGTTGTAAATCAAAGGCTGCCTGTAATTCCAATATTAAATTAAACCTCCTCTTGGGGAGAATCCCAGACAGAAAGCACGCAGCAGCTCCAATATTAAATGTGTAATAATATTTAAATGAGCAGCCCTGAACCATTCACGAATCAACACAACACTCCTCTGAGAAATTTGTGGCTTTCATCCACCGCCTTCCAGAAATCTTTGTGTGTCAAAACTGCTTCTACAAAAGAATCCTCTCTTTTGCTATGCATTAATTTTCACAGTCAGGTAACTTCCACGTCTCCTGCAAGGCAGACAGGCATAAGAGAAATATTTTAAATAAGCAAACCGTTCTCCATAACAACGGAGACACCGAAAAAGGGCTTGGAACACTTTGAAGCTCGGCTTTCATATTTCTAATAAATTATCTACCGTACAGGTCTTGTTGTTAGTTGCGAAGTCGTGTCCGGCCCATTGCGACCCCATGGACAACGTTCCTCCAGGCCTTCCTGTCCTCTACCATCCTCTGGAGTCCATTTAAGCTCACGCCGACTGCTTCAGTGACTCCATCCAGTCACCTCATTCTCTGTCGCCCCCTTCTTCTTTTGCCCTCAATCTTTCCCAGCTTCAGGCTCTTCTCCAGTGAGTCCTTCCTTCTCTTTAGGTGGCCAAAGTATTTGAGTTGCCTCTTCAGGATCTGGCCTTCTAAAGAGCAGTCAGGGTTGATCTCCTCTAGGACTGACCGGTTGGATCGCCTTGAAGTCTGAGGGGCTCGCAGGAGTCTTCTCCAGCACCATAGTCCAAAGGCCTCAATTCTTTGGCGCTCAGCCTTCCTTATGGTCCAACTTTCACAGCCATACATTGCAACTGGGAAAACCATAGCCTTGACTATACGCACTTTTGTTGGCAGGGTGATGTCTCTGCTTTTTAGTATGCTGTCTAGATATGTCATAGCTTTCCTCCCCAGGAACAAGCGTCTTTTAATTTAATTTGGTCACGTGATCAAAATTCAGAGGCTTGGCAACTGGCATGTACTTATGACAGTTGCAGTGTCCTGGGAAGTTACGTAATCCCCTTTTGCGACCTTTCTGACAAGCAAAGTCAATAGGAAAACCTGATTCAATTAACAACCAGGTTATTAACTTAGCAAGTGCAGTGATGTTACTTAACAACTGTAGCAACGAAGGATGTAAAACAGGGCAAAACTCGCTTAAGAACTGTCTCACTTAGCAACAGGAATTTTGGGTTCAATTGTGGTCATAAGTTGTATGTTTAATTTGATTTTTTTTAATTAAATGTAATTCATTTAATTTAAAAAATTTAATTGTAAATAAAGCTTTCCTTGCAATTTCTGCCCGCGTTTCTTCTCTTCTTGAGAACAATTCTTTATCTCCAGAATTTAATTCAGTCATCTTAAGTTCCTGTCTCTCTCCTACCTACGATTTACAGAGCAATCGGATTTGCATAGCCTAAGAAAAACCGGGTATTTCCATCCAAACATTACCCCTTCCTAACATCCACCGCCCAGCTAACATAAAAGAGCATTTTTTAAACCGCTGCTGGCAGCATTGTGAAAAGCATCAATATTTTAAATTTCTCTTTTGAATAAATGCATAACGCCGATCGTTATTATCTCATGCGGGGTGTCTCCAAATGGGGTATTTTTGGAAAGATAAAAAGATGAAGCTCATTTAAAAGGAAAACCAGTAGGGAAGGCAAGTGACACAGATGGATGGATGGATGGATGGATGGATGGATGGATGGATGGATGGATGGATGGATGGATGGATGGATGGATGGATGGATGGACGGACGGACGGACAGACAGATGATAGATAGATAGATAGATAGATAGATAGATAGATAGATAGATAGATAGATAGATAGATAGATAGATAGATTCCTCCCAGTTCGGACCGGTTCGCCCGAATTGATAGCAAGCCGCTGGTGATGTCATGATGACATCACGGAACCATTTTGGTCAGTGCCGGTCCGTGGACGCCGCCATCTTTTTTTAAATTTTTTTTAATTTTTTTTTAAATTGCATTTTTTTGGGGGGGGGGGGTTCTTCTGTGCATGCACAGAAACTGAGTTTCCGGCACTGCGCATGCATCACCATCTTTTTTGGGGGGAGAATTTTTTTTATTTTTCGGCACTGCACATTCCGGCCACAAGGCGCGAAGGAAGTGAACCGGCAGCGAGGTAAATTAGAACCCACCCTTGGATAGGTAGATAGATAGACAGACAGACAGACAGACAGACAGACAGACAGACAGACAGACAGACAGAGACAGACAGACAGACAGACAGACAGACAGACAGACAGACAGACAGACAGACAGACAGACAGACAGACAGACTTTGAGGTAGCAGGCAAAATAAGGTATTTGTTTCTCACTAACACTTTAATTAAATTGCAGATTTCTCTGCTGTGGATAGGGCATTAAACGCCAGATTAGATTCCTATCAAAGAGATTAGACAAAATCTGGAAGGAATTGGGGAACTGGTAACTTTTGACTTCCATGCTGGGCTTGTAGGTTTAGTAGAAATACCAGATGTTGAAAGGTTAGAGTAGATCAACCATGAATCTATCTTCTTTTGGATCAAAATTGATGTTAATTTTAAATACGGGGTAGTCCTTGACTTACAACAGTTCATTTAGTGACTGTTCAAAGTTACAACAATACTGAAAAAATGGGACTTAAGACCAGTTTTCACACTTATGACCATTGTTGCATCCCAGGATGGTCACGTGATCAAAATTCAGAGGCTCAGCAATTGACTCATATTTATGACGGTCATAGCATCCCGGGGGTCAAGCGATCCCCTTTTGTGACCTTCTGACAAGCAAAATCAACGGAAAGCCAGATTCACTTAATAAGTGTTACTTATTTAACAACTGCAATGATTCACTTAACAACTGTGGCAAGAAAGGTCGTAAAATGGGGCAAAACTCACTTAAAAACTGTCTCGCTTAGCCATGGACATTTTGGTCTCAATTGTGGTCATAAATTGAGGACTACTTGTATGTATTGTGCCAAGAAAAGGACAGAGAAGGGGAAAGTGGAAAGCAATTCTTGCCTGGGCAAAGAAACAGGTCGAAGGTGCAACTAATTCCAAGAAAAATAATAGCTTGAATTTTCCAATTGTTGCATGAGGCGTCTTCAACTCTAACTCTAACCGATCTCTGATCAGTAAAACACACCTTAGGAAATTAATATCCTATGCTCGGAGGCACGAAGTTCCCAAAAGATCCCCTGATATTTATCCAATATTATTACTGGAGAATGGTCCTGGGTGCAAAAAATTAATACAAGGAGGAGAAGTGTTGATATTCATGACTGGGAGAGCCAATGGTAACAAGGTCAGCCAATGAATAGGCATAGCAACTAAGTCAGCCAATGAGAGTTAACCACTTCTGAGTCTGTGCAGGGAATTGAAACTGGAAACTTAAGCTTAAGGCTGGGCGTGGCTCGGTCCCACTCTGTTCTCTCAGTCCACTCTGAACTCTGCTGCAATGAAACTAACTGTTCTCTGCTGCCTGTATATTTACTTGTAACTACATTGAAGAAGAACTCTGCTAATGGCATTGTACATTCATCTGTTACTATGTTTATAAAGAAGTTAATGAATCCAGCTGAATCAGTCATCTGTGTGCGCTTCTGGAAATTAATTATCTGCCACAAACTCTGATAAGAAGCAGGACAGGAGTGAATAAAAAAGTGATTACAACTTTACCGTAAAAGTTCTTCCAATTTATAGTCCCGTGATGGCGAACCTATGGCACGCCTGCCACAGGTAGTATGCAGAGCCCTCTCTGAGGGCATGTGAGCCATCGCCCCAGCTCAGCTCCATCGTGCATATGCGCGTGCCTCACGCCGGCCATCTAGTTTTCGGGTCTCTGCCGCGCATGCGTGGGGGGCGGGGTGCATACGGGATGCACATGCATGAGTGGGGGGTGCACGGGGGGGTCACGTGTGCATGCCAGGGATCATGAGCACATGCAGGGCAGGGGTCATGCAGGGGTTCATGCGTGCATATGAGGGGGTGAGGGGAGCATGGGGAGTCATGCGCACATGCACAGGGGTGGGGGGCACACGGGGGGCACGCATGCATGCGCGGGGCGGGGACAGGGCACACGTGGGGGGTCACGTGAACATTGCATTATGGGTGCATGCACGCACTTTTGGCACACGATGACAAAAAGTTTAGCCATCACTGCTTTAGTCCATGGCATTGCTTCTCTTGCCTGGTCTACCTTGAAGGGGTGATGTCTACGTAGCTCTGGCTTCCTTGGCCTGGTCCTCGGCCAGTTGGACTTGACTTAAATCTTGAGGACTGTCCAAAGTACGTCTCACCTTCTACCAAAATGAATTCCTTAAAGACGAGGTGTTTTCAGAGTTTTAAGGGTTTCTTGTCTGTTGTTTATGAGATAAATCTAATTAAGAGATTGACTTCTGTCTCTTCATGGCTTCTGTCTCTGCTTCTTCCCATCCGTTTCCAAATTCTCCCCAATCTCTCTTAGAAGGAATGGTGATGGCTTTTAGAGTTATGCATATGTGCTACTAATTTTATTTGCTTATATTATCATCCATGGGGAGTTTTGCGGGGAGCCCAGTGATATGCAAACACTAATGAGCAAATAAATATCCAGGGGTTGGGAGAAACACCCATGCAATTAAAAAAAAAAACACCAAAACCACAATGCAAGCAGAAATAGGAAAAGCTTCGGCTCAATTTAATTTTATCTATTTCCTAAGAACTGTAAAAATTAAATTTGCATATTTTATTGCCTGAAAGTTGCAGTTATGCATGGTATCAAAAGGGAGCTATATGATCTCGCCTGGACTGAGAGAGTTTCAAAATGCATGAAGAGATTTATCTCATAAATATTTTGCAGCCAACTCTGAACGAAAGTTTTCTTTTTTTTTTTACATATCCCAGGAATTTTGCCTTAACATAGCTAGCTTAAGACCCGGGGTGAAATGCAACCTGTTCGGCCCGGTTCAGGCGTACCAATAGCGGCGGCCACTGGTGGTTCGGAGAACCGGTAGCGGCGGCAGCGCGAGGCTCCACCCACCCACCCAGATGCCACCATTTTCTTTTTTTAACCCTCTGCACATGCGCAAAGCCTTCTGCGCATGTGCAGAGGGTGAAAAACGTGCTTGATGGTGGCGCGCTTCTGAAACGGTAGGAAAGTAAGTAGATTTTACTGCTGCTTTAGACCCACTGAAATTCAAATAACTGCAATAAATGCAAACTGGTCTGAGTTGGATCATTTCTATGCAAATGGAAATGGTCCAACTTAGATCAGTTTGCATTTATCACCTCCGAATTCCATCAATCATATTTCACAGTTGGAAGAAGTTCTTCTGGAATGCAAATGGTCTAATTCCTGAAAACCTTGCTGTCCTTCAGAGACATGTCATTCACCCAAATTATTTCCGTTTCTAGGTTCTTTTTTTTTAATTGAAAAGTTTTATAAGTACAAAGTACAGACATTTTCCCCCATTTTTCTCCCCTCCTCCCCCCCTCCCCCCCTCCCCCTTCCTCCCCTCCCCCCCTCCCGAACTTCCCAGAAAAAGCACAAGGTATAAATCTAAAAAAACTAACATAAAACTTACTATAAAAGAAAAAAAGAAATTATTAGTTCAAAAATACCCATTCATCCTTAACTCTTTAACAATCCGTTTCTAGGTTCTTTATGAATAAAATCTGCTCCCTTTTGTCTCTACTCTAGTCTGGGCTGACAAAAGGAATTTTATCATTCCTGCCTTGATAATTATTGATAATTCATTTAGTGACTGTTTGGAGTTACAAAAGCACAGAAAAAAGTGACTTATGCCCATTTTTCATACTTACGACCATTGCAGCCTCCCCATGGTGTTGTGATCAAAATTCAGACACTTGGCAACTGACTCATATTTATGACGGTTGCAGTGTCCCGGGATCACGTGATCCCCTTTTGCGACCTTCTGACAAGCAAAAATCAATGGGAAAGCCAGATTTACTTAACAACGGTGTTACTAACTTAACTGCACTGATGCACTTAACTGTGGCAAGAAAGGTTGTAAAATGGGGGAAAATTCACTTAATAAATGTGTCACTTAGCCAGAGGAATTTGGTGCTCAATTGTGGTCGTAGGTTAAGAACTACCTGTAGGAAAAAAAAATGAACTTTTTCTTACGACAACATTAAGAAAAACCAGAGCAGTCTAACATTAACCATCCATGTAACAAAAACTTGGCAAGAATTCAGCCGTGATATTAAGACATGTTCATTTTCTTCAGCTGAATGTCTCAAATAAATTCTGAAAAGCACAAGGAAAAGGCCATTGCTCTAAAATGCAATATATATATATATATATATATATATATATATATATATATATATATATATATATATATATATATATATATATATATATATATCTTTTCTCCGTCACAAATAATAATTAACTGAATTCCTTCAGGCCAAGCTACTTTCCTGGGAGTATATATATATATATATATATATATATATATATATATATATATATATATATATATATATATATATATATATATATATATATATATATATATATATATATATATACTCCCAGGAAAGTAGCTTGGCCTGAAGGAATTCAGTTAATTATTATTTGTGACGGAGAAAAGACGGCGGTTCGTGTGGTTAACATTCAGCAGACTTCCAGAGAGTAAGGAAAAAAATAAAGAGCAAAGCACTACAGAGGCAGAAAAATTAACCAGAAGCCTGCCAGCTAAAAACCTTTTTTAAAAAATATTAAAAAAAAATCAAATTACTCATCTGGAATGATTCCTATTCAGGCTTTCAAGTTCACAAGGAGAAAAAAAAGAGCAACTTATACAGTGCAAAAATAACCACATTGGAAGGTTTCCAGTCTCAATTGATCAATTGTCTTTTAAATCTCTCACAAAATTCCCATCAGCCACTTGGTTGCTGGCAGCCACCTTGGTAGAACGAACGGATCTATAATTGAAATATAGGTGTCACCATGCCATGAATTCCCCCTGAATAATCAGTTCCTTTTAAATTCCATTAGCTAATTAAAGCATTGGGAACGAAAGCCTCAGCAGAGGTGCTATTTGATGTATTAAAAGAAATGGGAGATAGTAGAAATGAAAGCGACTGCTCACAGTTGGAAGAAATTCCAGAGTCTCTATTCCACTTTCCATTATCCTCAAGATAGGACACCTAAAGAAACACTAAAATAATTATGTTCCAGCTCTGAACTCTAGTAGTGAAAATGGGTTCTAATCTTCATTGTTTTGTAGGATCCAATTAGAAAAAGAAGTGGTTCCCTTCACGGTTGGCTAATTTCAGGTAGTCCTCGACTTACAATGGGTTCATTTAGTGACCATTCAAAGTTACAACGGCACTGAAAAGAATTACTTATGAAAAGTTTTCACACTTACAACCATTGAGAAGAGAAGGGAAGGGAAGGGAAGGGAAGGGAGAAGGGAACAGAAGGGAAGGGAAGGGAAGGGAAGGGAAGGGAAGGGAAGAGAAGAGAAGAGAAGAGAAGAGAAGAGAAGAGAAGAGAAGAGAAGAGAAGAGAAGAGAAGAGAAGAGAAGAGAAGAGAAGAGAAGAGAAGAGAAGAGAAGAGAAGAGAAGAGAATGTATTGGAGTGAAGAAGAGAAGAGAAGAGAAGAGAAGAGAAGAGAAGAGAAGAGAAGAGAAGAGAAGAGAAGAGAAGAGAAGAGAAGAGTAGAGAAGAGAAGAGAATGTATTGGAGTGAAGAAGAGAAGAGAAGAGAAGAGTAGAGAAGAGAAGAGAATGTATTGGAGTGAAGAAGAGTAGAGAAGAGAAGAGAATGTATTGGAGTGAAGAAGAGAAGAGAAGAGAAGAGAAGAGAAGAGAAGAGAAGAGAAGAGAAGAGTTGGAAGGGGACCTTGGAGGTCTTCTAGTCCAACCCCCTGCTTAGGCAGGAAACCCTACACCACTTCAGACAAATGGTTGTCCAATCTCTTCTTAAAAACTTCCAGTGTTGGAGCAGTCACAACTTCTTAAGAAGTTCTACTTCTCCAGAACCCTTATGGGTTATTTCTTCTTCTCTTGAGTGGCTTTCTGCATCTGTCTCGGGTCAAGTCCTTTTGCTGAAGCCTTTAAAGAGTTCTAAGGTGGGTTTTCCCCCTCTGTTGTCCCAAGGAGATCACTCAGGGTGTGTGCCCTAATTCTGACATTTCCATTTCCAAACGCATCAATTCTTAGGAAAGTTTTTTTTTAAGACAAAGAATGTGGACCTTTTATCTTAGTGCTTGTGTTCTCTTTTTAAAAAGCACAGACAAATTCATATTTTTAAATAAAAGACAGAGGTTGGCAGGCAGATAAATCATTTCTGTCACCGTTGTGGTAGCATAAAAATTGTAAAATTAACCATGATTGTTCCTATCAAATTAAATGACTGGACCAATCTATAATTTAAAAATTACTTCACTGGCTGAAAAGACTATAATTACACTACAGGGAGCAAGTTAAATCGTATTTTTAAGCACGCCTTGCCTTAACTGCCACACCAGTTAGAAAATATCAAGTCTCTTTCCTAACAATACTTGACCTTGAGTTTTGAAGAAATGTGTTTGATTAGCTAAGATTTTTAACTAAAGGCTGGGTTTGGGTTAATGTTTCAATGGAGAGCATTTAAGCAGTTTGCAGCTCCAAGTCATCATGGAAAAGAGAAAAAAAAATCAGACCAGAGTAATCCTAGTTTGTAATTGGATAAGACACCACCAGGAAAACTCAATGCTGTGGGTAGATTGGAAATTTTTTTTAAAAAATCAGCTAACAAACCAGGTTTCTACTATGGTCAAAAAACTTGCATCGGATATCCAGACATTAATCTTAACTCAAGGGGTAGATTTATTTAATCATTCAGTGCACACTATTGAATTTGTCCCACTTTCTAAATTTATAGAACTTTCTGGCTCTTTGCAAGGCAGAGCAAATAATAATTTACTTTAATACTTTAATAAAAATATATGCCACAGCTGCTTCTGGTTATGTTTGCAGCCAACACACAACACCAGCTGCATTTTTTGGTAAATAGTAAATACAATAGAAGTCCTACTTCCCTTGCACCCCTGTGAATTATTTCTAGAGCCGAGGTGGCACAGTGGTTAAATGCAGCTACTGCAGGCTACTCCAGCTGACTGCTAGTTCAGCAGTTCAGCTGTTCAAATCTCACCAGTCTCAAGCCTTCCATCCTTCTGAGGTAGGTAAAATGAGGACCCAGATTGTTGGGGGCAATATGCTGAACTTTGTAAACCGCTTAGAGAGGGCTGTAAAGCACTATGAAGCGGTATATAAGTCTAAGTGCTAAGTGCTATTGCTTCTGAAGTCCTGGTATCTGCTTTATGTTTTCAATGTGGGGAGGGGGAGGGGAGGAGGGGAAAGGAAGATGGGGAAGAGGAAGAAGAGGAAGAAAAAGAGGAGGAAGAAGAGGAGGAGGAAGAAGAAGAAGAGGAAGAAGAGGAAGAAGAAGAAGAAGAAGAAGAAGAAGAAGAAGAAGAAGAAGAAGAAGAAGAAGAAGAAGAAGAAGAAGAAGAAGAAGAAGAAGAAGAAGAAGAAGACTTTATTGATTAAGTCAATTGGCCATATCAAATATATGAAACCAATACATACACCCAAACAGAAACAAAGAAATCAAAACTTCATAATAAATCATCAGCCCTACAGTTAAGCCCAATATGACCTAGCAATTCCGTCCTCTTTGAGATGGCCTCTGAAATGATGGATACGGTCTTACTGGTGATATGTTTTTGAAGCATTCTACCATTTCCAACTGGTCTACCCATTGAGTTAACTCCTGGTCTACAAGCAGCTTTCCCTACAGTAATCCACCCTCTCCTCCTCCGCCCCTGTTTCAGCAAACAAACTGCCATTTGGTCTCCCGAGTCCCACCAGCCCAGCCTGGTTTACAAGACTCCAGAGATACATTTTCGGGTTATTGCTCTCCAGATCATCACTTGTTGGTTCTCTTCCTTTGAAAGAGTGACAGTTAACCACTTTTGAAAGGTAAAGCTCAGGATGTCTGGGGAAATCATTTTGGACAGGAGCTGCTTTCTTCGTCCTCCCCCAAAAACGGCTGTTAGCGCAGATAAGAAATATGAATGGAATCGGAATGGACAGCTCGATTTCTGCAGTAGGTCCTGGCTTATTGATGGAAAAGGGGAAGAAGAAAAGAAAGGAAAAGTATTTATGGGAGACGTAATAAAGACAGACAGGGGTTTTTTGAAACTGAATCAGCTCCTGTGTATAAATCTTCCCATCTTTTTTCCACAAATGCATCTTTTTGAGAATATAGGAAAAACGGTTCCCGGGGCCAAATTGTCTCAGTTGATTGATTCAACTTCTTTTTGAAAGGAATTGAAAGGCAAATAAATCTGACGGTTGAGGTATCTCAGCTGTTTCTGCTGGCGGGATGCTAGGTTTGTATACTATACGGTAGGTCTGAAAGGAAACAGGGAGCTAGATTATCCATATGTTTATCCTGGAAGAGGACCATAAGGTGAATTCCACATTGTTGCTGAGAAATGGACGTGGCCCAGTTCCATGAAGTTATCTAGGGTGGTGTTTAACTCAGTTAAAATAGGGAATGCCCTATCAAATCCTGCACCTGTCAACAGTGGTGTCCCTCAAGGCAGCATTCTAGGACCAACTCTATTCTTTACATCAACGACCTTTGTGATCATATTATAAGCAACTGCGTTCTCTTTGCTGACGATGTTAAGCTATTCAACACCACCGACAATACTTCCACCCTTCAAAAAGATCTTGACCATGTATCACAATGGTCTGATAACTGGCAACTACAAATCTCAACAAACAAATGCTCTGTCTTACACATTGGCAAAAAGAATCCAAACACAAAATATAAACTTGGAGGACACGACCTTGTAGACGACCCTCACTCTGTTAAAGACCTTGGAGCACTCATATCTAATAGCACTTTAGCACTTTATTTATATACCGCTTCATAGTGCTTTACAGCCCTCTCTAAGCGGTTTACAGAGTTCAGCATATTGCCCCCAACAATCTGGGTCCTCATTTTACCCACCTCGGAAGGATGGAAGGCTGAGTCAACCTTGAGCCTAGTGAGATTTGAACAGCTGAACTGTTAAACTAGCAGTCAGCCTGCAGTGGCTGCATTTAACCACTACACCACTTCAGCTCACTAATGACCTAAGTGCCAGAGCCCATTGTAACAACATTGCCAAAAAGGCACTAAGAGTTGTCAACCTAATCTTGCGTAGCTTCTTCTCTGGCAATATTACTCTGCTAACCAGAGCATACAAAACATTTGCCAGACCAATCCTTGAATACAGCTCACCTGTCTGGAACCCACACTACATATCGGACATAAATACAATTGAGGGAGTCCAGAAATACTTCACAAGAAGAGTCCTCCACTCTTCTATTTATTTATTTATTAGTTGCATTTGTATGCCGCCCACTCCACAGAGATTCCTTACTCGCAACAGAATTCCTTACTCCACCAGACTTGAAATTTTAGGCTTAGACAACTTAGAGCTACGTCGCCTTCGATCTGATCTAAATGTAGTTCATAAAATCATCTGCCACAATGTCCTACCTGTCAATGAATACTTCAGCTTCAACCGCAACAATACAAGAGCACACAATAGATTCAAACTCAATATAAACTGCTCGAAACTCGACTGCAGAAAATACGACTTCAGCAACAGAGTGGTCAATGCCTGGAATGCACTACCTGACTCTGTGGTTTCTTCCCCAAACCCCAAAAACTTTAACCTTAGACTGTCTACAGTTGACCTCTCCCCGTTTCTAAGAGGTCTGTAAGGGGCGTGCATAAGTGCACCATTGTGCCTACCGTCCCTGTCCTTCTGTCCTATTGTCTAATTTTTACCTATACATACTTTGCTTTTGTTTATGTTTATATCATACCTGTTATCTTGTACACGTGTTGACAAAATAAATAAATAAATATAAATAAATAAAATAAATTTCCCAAAGGAATGAAACCATAAGCAAGCTTCCAATTTTACCTCCTATCGATTTTCGAAGATTGTGGAAGAATTTGCTATAAGAGATTGCGCCGAGACTGAAAAAGGAAGATGAAGTATCTAACACAATCAGAAGATACGAGATCCCATTACAGGTTTATCAAATAAACACACTCTAACTCCACCACGGAAATGTTCTGGGAAGAAGAGAGTCAAAAGTTTCAAAGAGACCCCATCTTAACAAACACATTTGTAGAGGAGGGCTGGAGGGTTACCAACCCTGGCCCCCTGATTCTCTAATGCAATCGTTAATTCAGTATTTCTCAGCCTCAGCAACTTTTAAGATGTGTGTTGACTTCAGCTCCCTAGAATTCCCCAGCCAGTTGCCGAGATGGAGAAACACTGACTTAATTCTTGGCATTAAAGGAAGCCTTTATGAATTCTGCTTCTTTGATTGTACTTGACAGCTGCCAAATATAAGGGCCTTGCAGGTTGATGGACTTCTGATGTGCATGTTGGCTATTTTCTTTGGGGGGGAGGCGATCCAAATGTCTGATAAACTCTTTCCCATCAATCAAGCTAACTCCCTTCGGCTTTCCTGCCTGTGTTGTATTTCTTTAGGGATATCTATATATACTATATATATTTTCTTTCTGCCTTGGCTGAGAAATAACTCTTAAATAGAGGTGCTTTCTGAATACTTTATATTATCTGATATCCGAATGCTGGGGCAAAAAAAAAGGAGCCAAATTGGTTTAGTGGTTAAGGAGCCAGGCTAAAAACTGGGCGACTGGGAATTCTAGTCCCGAGTTAGATACAAAGGCAGCTGAATAAATCTGAGCCAGTCATTCTCTCTCAGCCTTAGAAAGAAGAAGCCACTTTCTGAATAACCTTGCCAAGAAAACTGGAGGGACTACTCCAAGCAGCTGCCAAGACTCAAGATTAATTCGAAAGCACACACACAAAAAGTTTCAAAACCCTAAAAGGTGATTCAGCATTAGGTGAAGGAACTTGAGCAAGAAGTTGAAATCTTTAGGAAAAAAACTGAAATGTGGGAAATGAGTTCTAAATGATTTGAGACCTGCTCACAATTCTTTATTCTTTGATGAACTTAAGGAAAAGCGGATTGTTCTAAGTGGAACTAGTGGAATTGTGGAGAATATCAAAATTATAATGGAAGGTAGCACTGTGGTTTAATTCGGCTTTCTTAGTTATGCCCACCAATCTCTTTGTAAAAAGAAAAAGCTCGGTCTCTTTTTTTTTTAATGCATGTACAACCCATTAAATATGGGCAGAAGTTTTGGTTGTGCAGTTGCAGATGCCAACTTGGCTCTTCCTCCTCCTCTTTCCTTCCTTTGTTCCTTCTCCTTCCTTCTCTCCTCCTCCTCCTCCTCCTCCTCCCTCTCTTCCTTCTTTCCTCCTCCTCTATCTTCCCCTTCTCCTTCCTTTCTTCCTCCTCCTCCTCCTTCCTTCTCTCCTCCTTCTCCTCCTGCTCCTTTCTTCTCTCCTCCTTGCCCTTGCCCTTCTTCGCCTTCTCCTTCCTTCTCTCCTCCTCCATCTCTTTCTTTTCCCTTCTCTCTTCTCCTCGTTCTCTTTCTTCTCCTTCCTTCTCTCCTCTCCTCCTCCTCCCTCCCTCCCTCCCTTCTTTCCTCCTCCTCTATCTTCCCCTTCTCCTTCCTTTCTTCCTCCCCCTCCTCCTTCCTTCTCTCCTCCTCCTTCTCCTTCCTTCTATCCTCCTTGTCCTCTCCCTTCTTCGCCTTCTCCTTCTTTCTCTCCTCCTCCTCCATCTCTTTCTTCTTCCTTCTCTCCTCTTCTTCTCGTTCTCTTTCTTCTCCTTCATTCTCTCCTCCTCCCCTCCCCCCCATAAGGCCACTGAACCAAATCCAGACTGCAGCCTTCTATCTATTTATTCACAACAGCCATCAAGCATTTACAAACTTTGATGCAACCCTAACCCTTTGGTCCATGGCAGAAGAAATGAAGCATCAGAATAAAAACTCAGCCTAGCTTGTGAGGCATTTCGTGTAGGAAATACTGTTTATTCGGTCCATGACGAGAAAACATTTCTGGCTTAATAGTGGACTCTCCTCGTGCCCACTGACTTGCCAAATATTCACATACGCTGTCCAGATGATCAAATGACTGGGAATGAAGGAACAAACAAAACCCCACACCAACAAAGCACATCATTTATCTGCAGCAATCACCAAACACTTTAATTAAACAGTGAAGGAAAGAATCTGTTCAACCTTTTCATTTCATGTGATTTATTTGGTGGCTTTCGATTTATACAGCTGCCCAACTTAACCTTGTGACTTCCCATGATTATATCACCAATAAATTACAAATTGGCAGCTGGGTTAAAACAAAACCATCCTATGTATCACCAATGTTTTATAGCATTGTTTGTTTGTTTGTTTCAAGATTGGAGAGATTTATAAACCTTGAAGGAGGGGAGGGAGAATAGGTTGGAATCCTATCTATCTATCTATCTATCTATCTATCTATCTATCTATCTATCTATCTATCTATCTATCTATCTATCTATCTATCTATCTATCTATCTATTATCTATCTATCCGTCATCTTCCTATCATCTGTCTTCCTATTATCTGTCTGTCTATATCTATCATCTGTCTGTCTGTCTGTCTGTCTGTCTGTCTGTCTGTCTATCTATCTATCTATCTATCTATCTATCTATCTATCTATCTATCTATCTATCTATTATCTATCTATCTATCTATCATCTATCTATCTATCTATTTATTATCTATCTATCTATCTATCTATCTATCTATCTATCTATCTATCATCTATCTATCTATCTATCTATCTATCATCTATCTATCTATTTATTATCTATCTATCTATCTATCTATCTATCTATCTATCTATCTATCTATCTATCTATCATCTATCTATCTATCTATCTATCTATCTATCTATTATCTATCTATCTATCTATCTATCTATCATCTATCTATCTATCTATCTATCTATTATCTATCTATCTATCTATCTATCTATCTATCTATCTATCTATCTATCTATCTATCTATCTATCTATCTCTCTATCTAACTATCCATCCATCCATCCATCTCTGTAAGGCCTTCCTTAACTCTAAAACTAGGACATGTGTAAGGCTAAAATCAGAGTAGTGTTTTCATATGTTAAGGTTGTATCGTAAGTTGAATATTTATATACATCAGCTAATTATTATAATTTTCTGAATAACAGAGTTGAAAGGAACCTTGGAGGTCTTCTAGTCCAACCCCCTGCTCAAGCAGGAGACCCTGTATCATTTCAGACAAAGAGCTGCCCAATCTTTTCTTAAAAACCTCCAGTGTTGGAGCACCCACAACTTCTGGTGGCAAGCTGTTCCACTGGTTGTTTGCCCTCACTGTTAGGAAGTTTCTCCTTAATTCCAGGTTGCTTCTCTCCTTGATTAGTTTCCATCCATTGCTTCTTCTCCTGCCTTCTGATGCTTTGGAAAATAAACTGACCCCCTCTTCTTTGTGGCAGCCCTTCAAATACTGGAAGACAGCTATCATGTCTCCTCTAGTCCTTCTTTTCACTAGACTGGCCAAACCCAAATCCTGCAACCGTTCTTCGTATGTTTCCTACAGCAACATTTATTTATTTATTTTATTTATTTTAGTGTTGTGTTCTAAAGTAAAATCTGGAATTCAGGGGGGCGGCAATATTCTTTCAGAGTTTTCAGAACTGTTCCCCTTTCTTATCGACTAATGATGGAGGAGAGAAAAAACACACACGGCGGTATACAGCACAATTAGCCACGCTGCAGGCTAGCATTCAAACCCGTTTTGCTGTTCTCTCGACTTTCCTTTATCAGTAGTTTGAACAAACAGGGGAGAAACAAATGGAATGCTGTTTTGTACCGAATGTCAGTCAAATCCCCAGAAGCCGTACACGCACCCCCCAGGATGGAGCGCCTTTACGTTCTTCCATTGTAACTTAGCGCAGAATTGCACATCACGTATCCGCAGCACAGCGCTGCGCATCTGACTAACATGTTGCATTGTGAAGAACATGACCTATTCCAAAGAAAATGTTAAAAGCCAAGGGAAATTCCCTGGCAGAACGAATAGTACGCTATGAACTCGCATTTCCTCCTGTTTTACCAGCAACACAAAGCAACAAAAACCTCAGAAAAGAAAAGCAATGGAACCAGAATATTTCAGGAACCCTCGTGTCATGCGCCACAGTTCTTCCTGCATGAAAAGGGCCAGAGATGGCACCTATGGGAATAACAATTTATTTACCAGCAAAAAAAGAAATAAATAGGGAAGGATTTACAATAGTTATCCAAAAAGGCAACTGGACTTTGTTTTTGCATGGAGACGTTTCTCTCTCTCATCCAAGAAGCTTCTGCAGTTCTGACTGAATGTTGGAGGATGGGTTTATATTCCTTGCAGACAGCTGGTCATTTGCATCCTTTTAGAGAGTCATTGAGGCCACATGGAGGTTTATCGGTGTCCTCAGGGTCACCTGAATAGTGCAAATGGGTGTGGAGCCTTCTTGGAACCGCTGAAAGGACTGGGTTGTAAACAGGGGGTAAGTGATGTCTGTTGAGAGAGGGCTGTTAAATTTTGACATAATGGCCTCTTTGACCCCCACTTTCAAACCAGCGGTCCTCTCTGTCCAGAATGTGGACGTTGCCATCTTCAAAAGGGTGGCTTTTGTCTTTTAAATGTAGATGGATTGCTGAATCCTGTCCTGATGGGTTTGTTCTCCTATGCTGTGCCACGTCTTTGTGAAATGGTTGTTTTGTTTTCCCAATGTACAGATCCGCACATGGCTCACTGCATTGTACTACAGATATCACAATGCTTCATTTGTGTCTGGGTGTTTTATCCTTGGGGTGGACAAGCTTCTGCCTTAATGTATTTTCCCGACAGAGAGGACTGCTGTCTTGAAACAGGGGTCAAAGAGGCCCTCTATGTTAAGATTGAACAGCACTCTCTCAACAGAGGGGGGGAGATATAACACTACCCATCTCCTGTTTACAACGCAGTCCTTTCAAATACCCCAAGAAGGTTCCGCACCATTTTTGCACTATTCAAGTGGCCTCAACAACTCCTGGAAAGGGGGCTAACCACCAGATGCCCCGCAAGGAATATAAATCCTTCCATTCCCCACCATTCAGTCAAAACTGAAGAAGCTTCTTGGATGAGAAGTGAAACGTCTTCAAGGAAAAACAAAGTCGAGTCCATTTGCCTTTTGAAAAAGCACCTTTGGGACAACCATGACTTGGATGACTGAGAACCTCCATAAACATTTGCAATCATTATATTTCCTAGGGTTGCTTAATTTGGGCTGCAAATATTCAGACAATCTTTAGATATCCACGAATACAGTTTTTTGTATTCTTTTTTTTTCCTGCCACCTGCCATCTGTCTGAATTTTTGCATCCCAGAAATGACAGCCCCAACATATCTGCAAAGGGGGGAGGGAGGGAAGAAAGAGTTGATCCTTTGCCACAACTGCAAACGTAGAAAACCACACAATTTGCAACCCAAAGGATTTTACCGTAACTACGGAGCACGCCGGCTGGTCAACGCTTCAACAAATTTATTTTATAAAAAAATAAATGGGGTGATTAAAATACACTTTCAAATGCAAAGAGGAGATGCTGAATAATAAGAATCATTCTCCGAGATGGATCGTATTCACTGAGACAGATTCTAACCAGAAGGTATCAAAATTACTATCCCTATTTAGGTATACTTACTGTACCAGATTGGGTGAAACCTGGCTCAACAGCAGAAACTGGGAGGGGGGTCTTGGATCTTCATTAACAACTTTATTATTCACTTCTGTTTAGTTTTATTTAATTTCTAATTCTTCTGGGATGAGACATTTTCTGAGAAAAATGTCATATTTTTGGCTGTTTAGAGAATGTGTAACCCCTATCACTGAAATCTTGAGAAGGCTTAGAGTTTAAGTGTAGTAAACAGGAATCTGTTTCCAGCCTTGAACATGTCTTAAATATGGATTCTGTCAATTTATGAAAAGGTTTGGCTCTATCAAGCCTGGAGATCTGCAAAGGGGGCAGAAGACAAGTACAATTTTTTTTTAAAAAAAAAACAAATATATGGACTTTAGTGAGAATAATAGGAGATATATGGCTCAATTCCAGTAACTGGGAGAGGAACCTTGGAGTCCTAGTGGACAATCACTTAAATATGAGCCAGCTGTGTATGGCAGCAGCCAAAAAAGCCAACACAATCCTAGGTTGCATTAACAGAGGGATAGAATCAAGATCACATGAAGTATTAGTACCACTTTATAAAGCCTTAGTAAGACCACGCTTGGAATACCGCATCCAGTTTTGGTCACCATATTATGAAAAAGATGTTGAGACTCTAGAAAGAGTGCAGAGAAGAGCAACAAAGATGATTAGGGGACTGGAAGCTAAAACATATGAAGAACGGTTGCAGGAACTGGGTGTGTCTAGTTTAATGAAAAGAAAGACTAGGGGAGACATGATAGCAGTGTTCCAATATCTCAGGGGCTGCCCCAAAGAAGAGGGAATCAAGCTATTCTCCCAAAGCACCTGAGGGTAGGATAAGAAACAAGAGATGGAAATTAATCAAGGAGAGAAGCAACCTGGAATTAAGGAGAATTTCCTAACAGTGAAGACAATTAATTTGATGACTACTTGTATACAGAAAGATCCCAAAATTGATGTTACAAACAAAGGTTTGGTCATGAAACCAAGCCAGACATTCCAGAAAATGAAATTAATGCTTCTTCAAAAATATTTCCAGCAACAAAGCTTCAAGTATTGTTTTACAAGGTAGAAGGATGTTTGTTTAAACAAATTACAAGCAAATTTACAAAAGGCTTCACATTGGTAGAACAATAGCTGTATTTCCATCATCCCTCGCTTAGTTGTCATTGCGGCTACACAGAATTTGGACACCGCACAGACAGAACGAAAGAGACCGGGAGATAAGAAAAGGTAGATTAAAACATGAACAAAGCCATTGTTTTCCAAAGAGCTGAAAGATTTCTTAGCGGCTCTTGTAAAGGCAGGAAGAAGGGTTAACAGCCCACAGCAAAGCTTCAGGCATTCATGAAATACCAGCAAACAGTGTTTAAGTTTTACAGGATAATGCAGTTCAACGGCCACGCATGGTTTGCAAGTAGATATGAAAAGAAAAAAGAACAGTGGCTGAAGGGACTGGAAAAATTAGTTGCAAAAGTTGGATGGTGAAAAAGCAAGACGGGAAGAAAATCGATGCGCTTGAGCTGTGGTGACCAACACGCAAGTCCTGGAGTGCATACAACGCCAGGTGTGTCAAAGGAAGGCAAAATTATGAAACTCTCTCATTTATTTTGGCCATGTTATGTGGGGGAATAGCCATAGCGGTAGCACTTAAGACTTATATACCACTTTACAGTGCTTTACAGCCCTCTCCAAGCGGTTTAGAGTCAGTCTCTTGCCCCCAACAATCTGGGTCCTCATTTGACCGACTTCCAAAGGATGGAAGGCTGAGTCAACCTTCAGCCAGTGAGGATCGAACTCCTGGCGTGTGGGCAGAGTCAGCCTGCAATGTTGCATTCTAACCATGGTACCACCATGTAATTCACTGGAGAAAGCAATTGGGAAGAAAAGGAAATCAGGTTGCCAAAGAACATGACGGATGATGGACACCATCAAAGTGTCCACCAGCCAGACCATAGAAAAATTGACAGAAGTAGTGCAAGATCAGAAGATATAGAGAGACCTGGCTCCTAAAATCACCAAGAGTCAGACATGACTGAATGGATAACTACTTCTTGTTGTTGTTGTTCTTCCTCCAAAACCAGGATTAGTTCAACTTCCAGTGAAAATTGAAGGAGGAATAGAAACAGGGATGGGTTCCAATTTACATCACTGCCGGTTTGCACCCTCCCGCGTCGCGTGGGTGTTGCCCCGTGGGTGCGCGCACATGTGCAGTAATGAAAAATCTGAAAAAAAGAAAAAAAGAAAAACAAACCAAAACCGAAAAAAAGGTGGCGACCGCATGCACAGTGCCGGAAACTCAGCTTCTGCACATGCTCAGAAGAAAAAATAAATTCAAAAATTCAAAAAAAAAAAAAAAGATGGCAGCGCCCATGGACTGGCACCAACCAATCCGGTTCATCGTGACATCACCAACGGGCCGCTACCAGTTCGGTGAACTGGTCCAAACTGGGAGGAACCCACCCCTGAGTAGAAGTAATAATAAATAAATTTTGTTGTCCTAGATTGTCCTGGATCTTGTTGTTCTATTCATGCGCAGAGACATCATACTGATCACAAAGCTGTGTGTCATCAAAGCTATATTGACTACTCAGATGTCACAAATAGCTGTGAAAGTTGAACCTTCAAAAAAGTTGACTGCCTCTGAATTTGTAGTGATGGATACAGCTGTTGGAATATTTTGGCCTGCATGAAGACATCATGACCCAGTCCCCAAGGAAATAAATCTTTCCAGACTGCTCACTGGAAGGATTAATAATTAAGGTAAATCTTACATATTTACATAAAATATTTACATAAAAGGTGAAGGGAAGAATTAAAGGCAATTTAAGAAAGGTTGAAAGAACGTGTCGAGATGCCATTACTGATATTCTGAGCAGGAACTTATGAGAATCCAGAAAAGTGATTATAATACCCAGTCCTGGACAAACAATCTCCATCAAATGGTATAGGATGTCCTGCTTAAGCAGGGGGTTGGACTAGATGACCTCCAAGGTCCCTTCTAGCTCTATTGTGATTGATTCAAGGTCATGATGATTTAGAAGTGACCAAATGACCGAATAACAACCACAGTTCTCAATCATCTACATATTGTAAATATAGCAAAATAATAATAATAAAACAGATAAACTACCCAACTATTTATGTGTTGTGTTCTTGGTATATTTTATTGTGAAGCCGCGAAATCTCTTTCTGTCCTCAAAACTATTTTTAGTCCAGAATGTATTATACATTAATACCCCCTCCTCATTAAGAAGAGATATTGTCATGGTACACAAAAGTAGGCTGTGTATTCGGTGTGAAAAGCACACACGGCCCTTAATGGGTTCCTGTCAAGATAAAATTGTAAAATATTTTACCTTTTCTCCTATTTTCTGTTTTTTCGTGGGATTCCAACAAAGCAGCTACATTTAATGAGCAAGGGCTGCGTTATTGTGGTTTTCTGTTTGCTTGCAGTTCCTGTATTGTAAAAGAAAGAAAAGGTTAGGGAATCACAGATATTATCCACACAATGAACTATATACAACAAGGAACTTTATTTCCCATTGAATTAAAAACAGAGAAACCTTATCAGAATGTTTACTTAAATCCAAAATAAAAGACCATCAGCTCTCTAGGATTGGAAACTTTATCACATTAGATGTGTCGGATGGAATGCTTGAAACTATTTTCCAAAGCACCTGAAGGCCAGAGAAGGAGCAATGGATGGAAACTGATCAAGGAGAGATTCAACCTGGAAATAAGGAGGAACTTTCTGATAGTCAGAGCAATCCACCGATGGAACAAGAAGTTGCCTTCAGAAGTTATGGGAGCTTCATCACTGGAGGCTTTCAAGAAGAGACTGGACTGCCATCTGTCAGAAATGGTGTAGGGTCTCCTGCTTGGGCGGGGGGTTGGTCTAGATGACCTATAAGGTCCCTTCCAACTCTGTTAATCTGTTACGCAGAGATCTAATAGTGCCTTTGTTGTCTTTCAAGGGGAACGGAGCCCGCCAGAAAGACCAATCAATGCTCCCTATATTTGTTGTGATGTTTTTTTATAGATTAAATGTTGCATAACAAGGTAATCTTTTCCGAGATGGAATTCACAAGACATCTACTTCAATTATTTCCTTCGAGGTGGACAGAGGGGATCATCAGGCATCTGACAGCAGCCCGCATTAATGTGTTTATCGACTTTTTTTACCGCCTCAGCGGCAAAGAAACGGCTCTGACGTTTTGCATAAATGCTTCTAGACAACGCTTTTCTTTTTTTTAAAAAAAAACTGCTTGTCAAAAACTTTTAACCTTCTCACTGAAGGGTGCTTTTTAAAAGTGTGTCAAAGCAAACAGCAAACCATTTTTTAAAAAATTAAAATAACGGATAACATGTACACTTTTTCACCAAAAAATAATCTGAAAATAAGCCCTAGCATGTTTTATGCATGCCCAACCCTCAAAATAAGCCCTAATTAAGAGCCTGCGGAGCCCACCGGCCACCCATTCCATCTGGTTGCTCGTGGTGCCGCGAGCACAAGTTGAGGCAGGAGGGTGGTGGGGCTGCCCCACATACCCCGCATCAGCTTACATCAGGGCCTCCGCAGCCAGGCCATCCATGCCCCAACACCTGCCTCACGTCGGCAGCACCAGCAGCCATGGGCAACAGGGGCCTGTGTTGCCGCTGGCCCACTTTTGCTTGCTCACAGAGGAGGTTGAGTGGTATGCTGGTGCTGCGGCCGCGAGGTGAGGCAGGTGTCGGGGCATGGATGGCCTGGCTGTGGGGGCCCTGAGGTAAGCTGGTGTGGGGTATGTGGGGCAGCTCCACCCCCGTACTTCGCAGCAATAGCACTGATGCACCGCGTGACCTCCTGTCCCGCGGCAAGCAAGCAGAAGAAGTGGGCCTCCCGTTCATGGGGGGGGGGAATAAGACACCCCCTGAAAATAAACCCTAATGCTTATTTTGGGGCCCAAAAGAAAATAAGACTCGGTCTTATTTTCAGGGGAACACAGGTAATTGTTTTCACAGCAATCTATCTTCTGTGAAGTGGAAGTAATCATCAATGATGATGATGATGATGATGATGATGATGATGATGATGATGATGATGATGATGATAATAATAATAATAATAATAATAATAATAATAATAATAATAATAATAATAATAATAATAATAATAATAATAATAATAATTAAAAAAACGATGTGAGGTGATTTACCTGTGGATCAAAACCGACAGAGAGTCCCTACAGGGAAATAATTCCTACATTGCTAATCTTGAAACATAAGTTTAAAATATTCAAACTTTACAGGATTTGGTGGAAACGCCCAAGGCAACCTTGAGAAGGTGAAGAGAAACCTAAAAGTGGCCTTTTAGTTATACAGGGGCTCATCGACTTACAACTGCTCATTTAGTGATGGTTCAAAGTTACAATGGCACTCAAAAAATGACTTACGACCGTTATTCACACTTACGACTATTGCAGCATCCCCAAGGTCATTTGGCTTGGCAACTGGCATGTACTTATGATGGTTGCAGTGTCACGGGGTCACATCAGGGGTGGGTTCTGACTTACCTCGCTGCCAGTTCGCTTCCTGATGCGCTGCATGGGCACGCGCGCATTGCACGCCGCATGGGCATGCCGCGCGCAAGCGCAGTGCTTAAAACCCAACTTCTGCGCATGCGCAGAAGCAAAAAACAGCTTCTGCACATGCGCAGAAGCAAAAACCAAGATGGCGAAGCCTATGGCGCTGCCGAGAGAGCCAGTTCGGGGGGGTGTCCAGCTGGCCATCGCTGCCAGTTTGCAGAGCGGGGGGAAATTCCCACTACTGGTTCTATAGAACCGGTCCGAACCGATAGGAACCCACTCTGGGTCACATGATCCCCTTTTGCAACCTTCTGACCAGCAAAGTCCATAGGGAAGCCAGATTCGTTTAACAACCGTGTTATTTACTTAACAATTGCAGTGATTCACTTAACAACTGTGGTAAGAAAGGTTGTAAAACTCACTTAACAAATACCTCACTTAGCAACAGAAATATACATACACGAGCACACAATAGATTCAAACTCAATGTACTCTCCAAACTCGACTGCAGAAAATACGACTTCAGCAACAGAGTGATCAATGCCTGGAATGCACTACCTGACTCTGTGGTTTCTTCCCCAAACCCCAAAAACTTTAACCTTAGACTGTCTACAGTCGACCTCTCCCCGTTTCTAAGAGGTCTATAAGGGGCGTGCACAGGGGCGGGTTCCTAATTTTTTTACTACCACTCTATGGGCGTGGCTTATTTTGTGGGTGTGGCTTGCCAGCCATGTGACTGGGTAGGCATGGGCCTTGGGAGTTTGGCAGCGGCCGGAGAAGCAGGGGGGCATTGCCTACCTGCAACGCAGCCCCCCGCAGCGGGAGCAGCAAGACCGCAGCAGCAGTTCTTCTAGGAGGCTCCGTCCGGCCTGAATGCTTCTCCCCATTCGATGATCCTAGGCTCCTGCCGCCCGTTCCCCCTCCCCTCAGCAGCTCGAGAAGCCTCGAACGTGCGAAAATGCCTGGGATCATCACCGCCTGTTCGTGGCTTCTCGGACTGCTGAAGGGAGGGGAATGGAGATAGCTCTTGCCACCTGTTCTTTCAGCATCTCACGCGCTCCCTCAGCCATTCTTCCCTGCTTGGACTCACTGTGGGGTAGGAAGGCAGCGCATGCGCAATACCGGAAGCTCGGCTTCTGGGCATGCACAGAAGAAAATGTTAAGAAAAATTTAAAAAAATTTTTTTTTAAATGGCAGTGCCCAGGCACCGGCATCTGACCGCACCGGTACTGTGACATCACCAGCAGGCCACTACCGGTGCTATAGAGTGGACCGCACCGGTAGGAACCCACCACTGGGCGTGCATAAGCGCACCACTGTGCCTACCATCCCTGTCTTACTGTCCTATTGTCCTCATTTATCTGTATTTACTTTGCTTATGTTTATGTTTATACCTATACCTGCTATCTTGTACATGTTTGACAAACAAATAAATAAATAAATAAAATAAAATAAATTGCAGTTGTAAGTTGAGGACTACCTGTAATTGGACTCTATCTCCTATCAGCTATAGCCAGCATGTTCAAGCAACTGGGTTTTGTAGTTCTGACGGGCCACTGATGCCAAGCTTAAATTTAAGATCCTTTATATTAAATATCGTGAAAGTACATTTATATTAACGTTTCCCAAAAGTACAGAAACTAATTTAAAACAATATGGCAGAGTTAACTAAAGTGTGAATAATCTTTCATTTCTACGGTTATTAATGTCAAGGATTTTTTTCCCCCGAACCGCCGTGAAATTCAGCATATTGTCTCAAATGAGAGATGCTCCTGTAAAGACAGAGAGGATGTGCTACGAGGTGATTCTCGTTATTACCATTTCCCTCACCTCAGGATATGTTTACAAAAGTGGCCGCAGGATGCGGGTTTGTGGGGGAGTGTGTTTGTGTTATTATACACAGGCGCTGTGTGGGCATGTGTTGGCTCGCTAACCAATTTTTATTTGGATGAACGAGTAGACACAGACAGCGTTGGTTTTGTCTGTTCTTTGGCTTGGCCCCACAAAAAGACAAAATCAGAATGTTGATAGATAGATAGATAGATAGATAGATAGATAGAGAGAGAGAGAGAGAGAGAGAGAGAGAGAGAGAGAGAGAGGTAGATAGACATAGATAGATAGATAGATAGAGAGAGAGAGAGAGAGAGAGAGAGAGAGAGAGAGAGAGAGAGAGAGAGGTAGATAGACATAGAGAGAGAGAGAGAGAGAGAGAGAGAGAGAGAGAGAGAGAGAGAGAGAGACACCATACGACTGCAATTGAGCCCCAAATTTCTGTTGCTAAGCGAGACAGTTGTTAAGTGAGTTTTGCCCCATTTTACGACCTTTCTTGCCGCAGTTGGTAAAAGAATCACTGCAGTTGTTAAGTGAGTCACATGGTTGTTAAGTGAATCTGGCTTCTCCATTGACTTTGCTCGTGAGAGGGTCACAAAAGGAGATCGCGTGATCCTGGGACACTGCAACTGTCATAAGTACATGCCAGTTGCCAGGCCTTTGAATTTGGATCACGTGACCAAGGGCATGCTGCAAAGGTCGTAAGTGTGAAAAACAGCCATAAGTCTCCTTTTTCAATGCCGTTGTAACTTTGAACGGTCACTAAATGAACTGTTGTAAGTCAAGAACTACCTGTATCTACTGCATAACCTCATTTCCAACAGTTGTGACTCAGCAGCCTCAGGAAACCTAGACAAGAAAATTAAATCTTGGTTCATTTCCTCTGCCTCCATGTATTTTCCATCATTTATTATGCACTTTTCAGCCAGTTAGCTGTCTAAGCAGCTCAGGCTATGAAAAATCAATCAAATGCCAACACTACAATGAGCCATTATCAAAGCATCAGAAAACAGGATAAGACTGCCTTTGCCGGAGAGAAGCATCACATAGGGGGTGGGGAGGAATCAAGGGGTCTCATTTTTCTCCAGTTTTCTGACAGATGGAAAAACCCATCTGTCAGAAATGGTATATAGCCGTGATGGCGAACCTATGGCACGCATGCCACAGGTGGCACGCGGAGCCATATCGGAGGGCACGCGAGGCGTTGCCCTGTCAGCTCCACGGCAAACCGGAAGTTCAGAAAAAAGCACTTCCAGTTTGCCGTTGTGCTGTTTTTCGCACTCTGGAGGGTTCAGGGAAGCTTCCTGAAGCCTGGGACGGTAAAAAACAACGAAACGGGCAAACCGGAAGTTCAAAAAAGGCACTTCCGGTTTGCCATTGGGCTGTTTTTTCGCACTCCGGAGGGTTCAGGGAAGCTTCCTGAAGCCCCGGAATGCAAAAAACGATGAAACGGACAAACCGGAAGTGCGTTTTCCGAACTTCCGGTTTGCCCGTTTCGTCATTTTTTACCGTCCCAGGCTTCGGTAAGGCCTTTGCGTGTGTGTGTGTGTGTGTGTGTGTGTGTGTGTGTGTGTGTGTGTGTGCACATGCACAGGGGGCAGCATGGGGGGGTTGTGCGCATGCGTGGGGGGGAGGGAATGGGTGTGGGCACGTGCGCGCGTGCTAACGCACGCACCCCCCCCCTTTTGGCACGCGAACCAAAAAAGGTTCGCCATCACTGGTATACAGGGTCTCCTGCTTGAGCAGACTAGATGACCTACAAGGTCCCTTCCCACTCTGTAATTTTATTCTATTTTATGTCTCAACACCTGGATTGCCTTTAAAAGTCATGAGAGCACCACTCATGAGTATCCCACGGAGAAATGAGGATGATAGGTCTGGGATCAATGGATCACTGTGGCCAACAAAGCCCTTAGCGCAGTGTTTCCCAACCTTGGCAAGTTGAAGATGTCTGGACTTCAACTCCCAGAATTCCCCAGCCAGCGAATGCTGGCTGGGGAATTCTGGGAGTTGAAGTCCAGACATCTTCAACTTGCCAAGGTTGGGAAACACTGCCTTAGCGTCTCTAATTGGCCGGTCTCCAGCTCTTTGATTTTGGTTTTCTAAACAAAGACTTACATCTGTCTCTGTTAACTTTCATCTTGCTGCTCCAAATCATTTCTCATTTCTCATTCATGATCAATGTTTGCTCTGTCGTGTAATCCAAGTCCTTAACTATGCAGCCATTGAACAATATTGAAATATTAAACTACTAAGATCCCAAATCCACATAAATCAGCTAATGAGGAAACATTGATTGATTGATATTGATTGATTGAAATTTCTACACCAGAGATCTTGGAGTCTTAGTGGACAACCAATTAAATATGAGCCAACAGTGTGCGGCGGAAGCCAAAAAAGCCAATGCAATCCTAGGTTGCATTAACAGAGGGATACAATCAAGATCAAGGGAGGTACTAATACCACTCTACAAAGCCTTAGTAAGACCACACCTAGAGTACTGCATCCAGTTTTGGTCACCACACTATAAAAAAGATGTTGAGACTCTAGAAAAAGTGCAGAGGAGAGCAACCAGGATGATGAGGGGACTGGAGGCTAAAACATACGATGAACGGTTGCAGGAACTGGGCATGGCTAGTCTAGTGAAGAGAAGGACCAGGGGTGACATGATAGCAGTCTTCTAATATTTGAGGGGCTGCCACAGAGAGGAGGGGGTCAAGCTATTTTTCAAAGCACTAGAAGGCCAGACAAGGAATAATGGATAGAAACTGATCAAGGAGAGATTCAACCTAGAAATAAGGAGGACAAATAAGTGAGAACAATCTACCAATGGAACAGAAATTGTCTTCAGAAGTTGTGGGAGCTTCATTACTAGAGGCTTTCAAGAAGAGACTGGACTGCCATCTGTCAGAAATGGTGTAGGGTCTCCTGCTTGGGTGGGGGGGTTGGACTGGATGACCTACAAGATCCCTTCCAACTCTGTTATTCTTTTATTCCAACTCCCTGGATGATTCACCAAGTAAAAACTCAGAAAAAAAAGAAACAAGAAAACAAGAAAGGAGCAAAAAAAAAAAAAACCAGACAAAATGGGCAATGAAACACACACACATACAAACACCTCTCAGAAAAAGCTTCATTCACCCAGTCAAAAGCCTTTCAAGCCTTCCAAAATGTTAGATGAGAACATTGTGAGAACGTTTGTCAAACCAGCTACAGTATATGTCTACTATATGTCAGACTGACAGATAGGAATTTTCCTATCAAGAGGCGATTTAGGATCTTGCTTCCCTGAAGTCATTCGTACTTAGAAAATAAAACCGAGATTCAATTATAATTAACAAAATGTTTATTTTAGTACAAAAGTAACAAATATATAAACCTTTAATAAGCTACATTTTTCTCAGCTAAGGATTCACGTCTGCCTCGGGCGAGGCTTCGAAGGAGAAGGAAGGTAGGAGGAGACAAAACTCCTGGAATGCACGCATGCGTAGTAAAACATATCACATGTCTGCTTGATTAGGAAATACAGTAAATCTAGAAATAGTAGAGATGCACAACTGGCAATTATTCACATCGTGACACAGACCCACCAAGTAGACCTGAACAAAAAGCAATTCCACAGGAAGAATAACTCTTCTTTTATTGAGAGTAGCTATAATAATAGCAACTGGAACATCTGGTGTGTTGTATACATCCTCTAATTTATATCAGCGTGAACTAGCAAGACATCTCATTTGGACTCAAGGTGTTTTTGACCTCCTCCCTGCCTCCATCAAGGTCATTTTTCTTGCTCTCTACAATAATCAAAGTATCAAGCCCACATTGAAATAATGGCCCCATAAAATCTTCCCTTTTTACTTTAATTGATGTGTGGAAAGCAAGGAAACTGCAGATCACTGGACAAATTATGGTAGAAAGAATGACAAGAAATTCATGCACACCCCTTAACAGCCATTAAAGTCCATCTGCGGAAAATTCTCCCAAATTTTGTCTCGTGTTTCAAGGAATGCATCAAACAAACTTTCATCAAAGGGAAACGTAAGAAAGAAAAATCTAAAGAAAAGAAGGATTAGGGGTGGCATGATAACAGTATTTCAGTGTTTGAGGGGCTGCCACAAAGAAGAGGGGGTCAGCTTATTTTCCCAAATACCAGAGGGCAGGACAAGAAACAATAGATGGAAACTAATCAAGGAGGGAAGCAACCTGGAATTAAGGAGAAACTTCCTAACAATGAGAACAATTAACCAGTGGAACAGAAGTTGCCTTCAGAAATCATGGGAGCTCCATCACTGGATGTCTTTAAGAAGAGTCTAGACGGTCACTTATCTGAAATGGTATAGGTTCTCCTGCTTGAGCAGGGGGCTGGACTAGAAGACCTCCAAGGTCCCTTCCAGCTCATTCTCGTGTATATCTATTCTACAATTGGGTAGGAAACTAATCCAGGACAGTATCCCTAGGCCCGTCACTGGTGCTGAATTTCCTGTCAGTTATAAAGTTGTACACACCATGATTTATTTCAACTCTTAAGATACTGATGGTATACAAAATAGAATGTTTTTTAAGGGGAAAAATTTGGAGGGTCTATTTCTCAACAGAGCTGTTCCACTGTTTATGTTTCTTCTTTAATAACTGTCTATCTTCGTTGCAGTTGGCTCTTGATACCATTAAATAAGTATATTATTTCAAATACATATTCAAAAATACTAGATTATATTCATATAATCTGAACAGGTGGCTGTTACAGCCATGTTTGTGGCTTCTGACATCGTTGTAGGCCATAATTTTCATTCTGATTATTCCTACCGGGTTTGTTCTTCCATCTGCCAGATAATTACAATTTTAAGGATATTTTCTACCAATTTATCCAATAGCAGATGTTGGCCTGAGCCTATAATTTCCCGGTTTTCCTCTGAAACCACCGATACATCTCTCTCAGTTACAAGAGGCGATCTCTATTAACTCAAACCATCCGAGGTAGACACAAAACCCTCTGAATAAAAGGTATCAAATCACTGTAATAAATAGGAAGGACACCTTCAAAAGCCATCTTACGCAATTGGCATTTCCATTTTTGTCTATGGAAACCTGGACCATTAAACCGATCACGTTGGAAACCAATACAAGTCGGAGGTAACCACCATCCATCTGAATTTAGTCATCTGGTCAAGGAAACTTATTTACATTTTGCACCACACTTTCACCTTCCTTTAGAGTATTTATATAATTGAGGTGACTGCATTTTCTAATCTGTTCCTGCCACATATTAGTCCCCTGTCAAAAGACACAATGGATGTCCCATGGAAGATTGAAATAGGGGTCAAATCAAGTATGTTTCTCGGTATTGCGTTGGTATCACCTGGCTTGAGGTGCTAATCACTCAAGAACACACCATGTGCGTTGGCAGAGTCCTTGCTTCTCCATATATTCTGATTAATTCTGAGGGTTTATGCCTGGTCCAGTTCTACATTAGAGAAGCTGATAAACACGACTGATATGATAAGGTTGAGGAGAAGAAGCCGATTGGAGTTATTTCTCCATCTGTCTTCTAAGTCTGACAGGGCAGAATTCCGTTCTTGCATTGTGGTATTTGAAAAACGACACAGGATAAACTTAACAAGGATGAAAAGAACACATGGTGGGCAATTGAGATACCACCAATAAAAGAGATTGATGGTCACAACATGTTTGTCTTTATGTCATTCAGACTTCATCGGTGTCTTAAGAAGATTTTGGGGAGAGAAATGCAAAAATTGGAATCCAAGCAATGGTAACAGGGTGGGTTCCACTTACCTTCACCACCGGTTCGCATTGCAATGTTTCGTGCGTGTGTGATCGCTATGCTCGCGCGCACGTGCGCGTCCACTCATGCAATTCTGCTTTCGCACATGCTCAGTAGCTATAATCAGCCCGAAACACAGCTGAGGAGCTGATCAGCTGTGCCTCGAGCAAAGGAATAAAAGTAAGTATAAACCCGGGGGCGGGCGGGAGGGCCCTTTTTCAAGCAGCAGCAGAGGAAAAAACTTCAAAACAGTAAAACATTCGGAAAAAAATAAAAAAAAGATGGCGGCACCCACGGACCAGCACCGACCAAACCGGATCCGTGACGCCATTGTGACATCACCTGCAGGTTGCTACTGGTTCGGCCGATCCGGTCCGAACCGGGAGGAACCCACCCCTGAATGGTAATACTAAATGCATCTAGTGTACACCAGTGTTTTTTGGGAGTTGAAGTCCATGCATCTTAAAGTCAGCCATGCTGGCTGGGGAATTCTGGGAATTGAAGTCCATGCATCTTAAAGTTCTCATGTTTGACAAACGCTGGTGTACATGATAGTCCACAAACACCTATATCTATTGTTTTTTGTGAAGTAACTAGTTAGCATGCCTGTCTCACAATTGTTTCGGTCTCACAGTCGGTTCTCTTGAAGTAACTATTTATTTTTATTTATTTTATTTTTATTTAGACGCTCTTATAGGCCGCCCAATTAGCACCTGTGTCTTTCAACTACCTCTAAGCTCTCAGTATCAGAGAGGTCAAACAAGGTCTGTTCGTATCTGTAAGAAAAATATTTACAGACTTCCCATTGGACTCAGATTTGAAGAAACAACTGAAGGGACTGCAGTCATTTCAGAGAACTAACCAATCTGACACTCCGTGGATTTGATGAACCTGTCCAACTAATGATGATGCCTTAAGAAGAAAAAATATGACTTCATCATTCTACTAAGGAATCAGTTAAATACAAGCTGTCCCTGGGTTAAGAAGGTATGGACGTATGGACAACTCATGCTCACAAACAGGCTGTCTACTACTTAAAATGGCAGATAGCATTCTCCTTTCTCCAGCTGACAAACCGCTGAAGCCAGGCAAACTTTTATGAACTGCTGACACCACAGATTTTTGATCTACAGCCTGTTTCCAGCAGTTGATGAAAACCTCACAGAGCTTCAGCGGTTTGTCAGCTCGAGAATGGAGAACGCCGTCCGCCATCTTTAACAACAGACAATCTGTTCGTGTGTACAAGTTCCGACTTACATACGAGTTCACTTTAAGCACAGACTTGGCGTTCTTAACCCAAGGACTTGCCTATGTTGCAAATTATTATTATTAAAAAAAAGAAAAGTCCGTATTAATTTGAGGAAAAGAAATTAGCAGTGCAATCCTACGCAATCCCTAGGAAGAATGGGAAGGGAACATTACTTTTCCCCGGCGGTGGAACAGACTCTGTCTTGGTGGCATGACTGTATGTTTCTGAGTCATCCTGAAAACAAAGTGTGCTTTCTAAATTGCATATTTTAAAAAAATGAATTGTTAAACTGCCCAGAGTTGAGTGGTGACTGGGTGGCCTCATGAATGTAAATAAGAAATAGATCCAATCTGGGTCGATCACCAAGATCAGAGGTTTTGTTTTCTGAGCTTTCGGGCTCATTCTGGAGTCCATCCTCAGGGAATTTCTCTCTAGCAGAGTGTGTGCTGTTCTGTGTGTGGTATTTATAGTGCCTTTGTGTGTGCCCTGCCATACATCAAAAACATTTTGGAAGCTCTAGAATGCAGTTCTGCAAGTGGGCATTGCATACCGCCCAGAAGCTACCATACGAGGACAAATGATGCATTGTAAAGATTGCTTGGAGGTGGGACAGACTTTCAATGTAATCTACAAGATCTCCTGCATGGATTGCCCCTGGGGCAGGGGCGAAATGCTCCCGGTTCGGGCGGGCCGGTCAGTCGTCGTAGAACTGATAGAGCCGATAGTGATCTCAGTGCGAGCCTTCCCCCACCCGCTTCCCCTGTCAGCCTGGATGCCGCCATTTGGGTTCTTTTATCCTCTGTGCATGCGCAGAACGCTTTGCGCATGTGCAGAGGGTAAAAGAACCCAAATGGCGGCGTCCAGGCGGGCAGGGGAAGCGGGTGGGGGAAGGCTCATGCTGAGATCGCTATCGGCTCTACGACGACCAACCGGCCCACCCAAACCGGGAGCATTTCACCCCTGCTCTGGGGTTATGTAGGACAGATGGGGAGGACCCTAACCACCAGATGGCAAGAACACAACTGAATGGTCAGACAAGGAGACCCGAACTCATTGGTAGCCTCACATTTCAATGAACAAGGACACACATTCCATTTTGCAGCTACTAAGATTGTTGGCCAAGCAGGTACAAAAACAGCCAGGGAAGTGATTGAAGCCTGGGAAACGGCTCCCTCGTCAGTCAACAGGAGGGCTGAGGTGCCACCAGCCTATCAAGTACTTAGAAGGCAAGGGCTGGGCAACACAAGCAAATGACAGCCAATGACTTAAAAGCCAGCCATCAACACAACTCAATCAACAACTAAAAAGCCACATACAACAGGCACCATCAATACCACACAGAGAACAGCACACACTCTGCTAGAGAGAGGATCCCTGAGGATGGGCTCCAGCACGAGTCCGAAAGCTCAGAAGACAAACCTCTGCTCCCGATGACCGACCCAGATTGGATCCTGCAACGTTATCCCGGGTCATGTGTATTCGCCTTCATTCGTAACAAATACATGAATGAATCAGAGACTTCAGGGAGAATCAAACATGACAACATGGCAGTCATGGCCTAAAAATTTAAGCCTTCCCTCTTTTCATGAGGGTTGATGTCACCAACATGTAGAAAGAAGCGGGTGATGTAGCACCACAAACAACCTCTTGGTTATAGTGTGTGAATGCACACACACACACACACACACATACAAACACTTCAGTTTATAGACAATCTATGTTTATCCTTAACAATGCAAGAAGTCCAGCTCATAGCATTATTTTCGGATTTAATATCTCAATGTCTTTTCCCCAGCTTATAAGTAATCCTCAACTTACAACAGTTTGTTTCAAACTTACAATGGCACAGAAAAAGTGACTTATGACCGTTTTCCACTGTTAGAATCTTTTGAGCCTCCCCATGATCACGTGGTCAAAATTCAGGCCTTTGGCAACTGGTTCATATTTATGACGGTTGTAGTGTCCCGGGGTCACGTGATCCCCTTTTGCGACCTTCCGACAAGCAAAGTCAACGGGGAAGACAGATTCACTTAACATCCGTGTTACTTACTTAATCAACTGCAGTGATTCACTTAGCAACTGTGGCAAGAAGTTCCCTTAACAAATGTCTCACTTAACAATAGAAATTTTGGGCTCAAATTGTGGTCATATGTCGGGGGCTACCTGAACTTGATTTCAGGACTAAGTTAAGCTTTTTATTTATTTATTTTATTTTGTGAGATTTATATACCACCTCACAGTGCAAGCACTCTCTAAGCGGTTTACACCAGTAAGCAATGTATATTTATATTGCCCCCAGCAGTCTGGGTCCTCATTTTACCTACCTCGGAAGGATGGAAGGCTGAGTCAACCTTGAGCCGGTGAGATTTGAACCGCTGACCTGCGGATCAGTGTCAGCTAAAGTGGCCTGCAGTACCTGCCTCTAACCGCTGCGCCACCTCGGCTCATTACTTTTGCTGTGGGAACAAAAAAAAACCTGCGTTAAGACAGTTTTGCTCATACTGTATATGTTTTGATTTGCTCGTAACATTTATTGAGATCTTCAGGCACATCCTTCATCTTTGGCCTTTGTCAACAAATAAGATGGCGGCTTTTAGCTGGCTGTTTCAGAGAGGTCTGACAGGATTCTTGTGGCAATATTATTACCCACTCAAATGCATTTGGTACATTAGCCTGGTGGGCTGCTTATCTACGTTCAGCTCGTACATTTTCCAGGCTACGCTGACAAATACATTTACACACTGAATCAAGTCACGTGTCTCACATTGCTCTTAAAAGATGCACGATATGATATTCGGCATTATATATAAATGATAGCGAGAGAGAGAGAAGAAATGGGAAACTTCAGCGGGAAGGGAAATGATTTCAGAAACGAGGGCCATTATGTTTTCAACGGTTCTCATTCAATAACGAAAAGGATGTTAGCGATACACCAGCATTGCTAAGCTGATTAGCAGTTATCACGAGACAAGCACACCAAACTTATCTGTAGCCTGATTAAATTCTCCTTCTAAATCGTTAAGATTTATTGCACTGTAAATTCAGGAGTTTCAGGTTGTTTTTCCTGTCTCCAGTGCAAAATCTTTTTGTTAATGGCTGGTCACATTCTAGTCAACAATAAACGGTCTGCAAAGTTGAAATGATGTCTCATTCCTTATTTCTGATATACGATTCTCTTTTTTTCATAGAGTGGCCTATTTATCCTAGCATGTAGTAAGATACCCCACTGTATAACATTGCGCAACATTGCTGGCAAATAATTTATTATTTATTGGGGAAAACACAGCTTTAGAGTTTAGTGAAATTTTGCCAGCAACTGTGGTTGGCATCTTCAAAGGCTGGATGTTCTGCTCTGTAGACCACAGAGAACTGAATAGAGACCGGCCAGGCTCCTGCCTTTATACCCAGGTAGCTTGACCTCTGATTGGTCTTTAGCCCAGCTGGCTTCTGATTGGTGCAGGTTGGTGAGAATTGGTCTCTGATTGGTTCTTTGTTTGTGCCCACCCTAATTGATCATTGTTGGCGTGTTGGTTCCTGATTGATCTTTTGTTGATGCCAGCTTGAAATGCCAACTAAAATAAATATTGTTGGGTTTGTTTATTTATTTATCAATGTTAAAAATATGTACGTCCTTTTTGATGTATGTCCTGCCTCTGTACAGAAGCTCAAGGCGGTATACATAGTGCACTTTCTCCTATTTGTCCTCGCCATCTCTACCTGTAAAAAAAACCCTTCCTTTTTGTGAACCTGTAATCCCTTAATTCGTGGTGGCCTAGTGGTGAAGATGCTCGCCTCCCATTTGGAAGGTTGAGAGTTCAATCTTAGGTAGCAGCAGATGTTTCTCTCTCCTAGGGAGCAAAGTAAAAAATATCTGCTGCGAACTTCGAATGGCGTCAGGAAGGGCATCCAGCTCAGCTCCATACCTATAATATAGCTTGGCTTGGCCTAAAGTTGCTCTCAGCTGAAGGACCAAGGTATCCCTACACTTAATACAACATCTCTCCCACTAAACACCCTGGTTCATGGGCTGAGAAGAAGGGCCTGGCCCAAAATTCCCCATGGCAGAAACTGGTCTCCCTGCTGCTACTCCAACGCCTTCACCAATATACACTTTGGCTCTCATTGGTGGAAAATAGGCACCTCTCTGTAGTCTGGAGTTGCAGGAGAAAGGGGATCCTTCCCTGAGGTCAAAGCTGATAGGCAGGAAAAGAGCAAAGGCAGGTCCTCCCTAGCAATTCACAGAGTACATCTAATAGTTACACAGAAAGTTGCTTTAGTCTGCCAAGATTCTGTCTACAAGCAAACAGCAGTAAAGCAGAAACTCAGAAGCAACTCCAGTGTCACTCTTGATCCTTTGGGCTTGACATTCTCTGATGTTTTGGTTGATAACATTTGTCTCTGTAATTCTAATTGTCAGAAAAGACATGATGTCACTTAGCATCTGTCTCAGAGTCTGTTCCAAACTTCTATCTCAGAACATAGTTGGAAGGGCCACTGAGGTCATAAGTGAGAGGGTATCCAAACAAATGTTTCCACCACAAGTAGCTCTCTAGAACCTATGTAATCATCTATAGTGAAAGAGAGCATATCTATCTTGGTAACTTATTCTATCAGTGAATTGTTCATATTGCTACGTTCCAAAATTTTGAGACGTTATTCCAACTTCTGAGATATTTATTTGTGAGATTTATATACCGCCTCACAGTGCAAGCACTCTCTAAGCGGTTTACACCAGTAAGCAATGTATATTTATATTGCCCCCAACAATCTGGGTCCTCATTTTACCCACCTCGGAAGGATGGAAGGCTGAGTCAACCTTGAGCCCGTGAGATTTGAACCGCTGATCTGCGGATCACAGTCAGCTAAAGTGGCCTGCAGTACCACACTAACCACTGCGCCACCTCGGCTCTTATAATAGGACCAGGTCTTGACTTCCATTACTATTTTAATATTTATTTGCTAGCTTTGTGTGCCATTTTTAGGAACCAACTTAAAAACAGAATAACAGAGTTGGAAGGGACCTTGGAGGTCTTCTAGTCCAACCCCCTGCTCAAACAGGAGACCCAATACCATCTCGGACAAGGGGTTGTCCGATCTCTTCTTGAAAATCTCGAGTGATGGAGCACCCACAACTTCTGGAGGAAAGCTTAATGAATAAATAACTAAATGAAATTTCAAAGTAGCTTGTACACAGTACAGTGGCTGAAACTTTTTAAATATACATCTCGTCTGTTTTATAACTGAGATTTAAGGCTAGTGAGAAGACATAGCTCACTGGTCATGGAAGATGAGTTTGAACAAACAGACCTCTTAAAGCACAGCACGCCTTATCACATAATGCTTCACTGAGGCTCAAAATAATTATCCATATGTACCTCTTTATACTGTCATGCAAAATAAGTTCATTGTGTCAAAACAAAATTATATCATCCAGGATAAAAATCATTCTTATTCTGATAAAAGTTTTTACTGGTATTCCTTTAAGTATCTCACCCAAGGCAACTCTTTGAAAAGAGTTACTCCCTCAGGAGTAACAATGCAGATGGATCACTTCCAACACAATTGACCATGCAAACAAAACTAGAGATGTTTAACACCTTACCTCAAACTCTATTATCCAGTCTGAAGAAAAACACAATCAGGGTGTCAAAAGCAACAGGCTGAGGAAGATTGCGCTTTCCACATCCAATTTCCTGTGAAGGCAATCTTCAAGGTGGTAAAATTTAGAGCAACCAAGGCCGCTTCTCCCAAAGTTGCTTTTTCAGGAGGCGATTGGACCTCCTTGTTTTTTCTTTGAAGACGTTTCGCTTCTCATCCAAGAAGCTTCTTCAGCTCTGACTGGATGGTGGGGAAGGGAAGGATTTATACTCCTTGCAGACAGCCGGTCATTTGCATCCTTTTAGAGGGTCGTTGAAGCATTTGGAGGTTTATCTGTGTCCTCAGGGTCACCTGAGCGGTGCTCCTGGTTCCTGTAGTCTGCAATTCCCCTCCCCTCCCCGGAAAGCCGTTCATACTCCCACACCATTCGAAGGCTGTTCATCCCAAAGTGCATAGCTAAAAGTCTACGGAGATTCTCCATCATCCAGGTCATGGTTGTCCCAAAGGTGCTCTTTGCAGACTACAGGAACCGTTTGCACTACTCAGGTGACTTGAGGACACAGATAAACCTCCAAGTGGCATCAACAACTGTCATTATATCTCTATTGACCAGTCAAGTTCAGTCTAGTTCAGGGGTGTCAAATTCAATTTCATTGAGGGATGCATCAGGGTTGTGTTTGACCTCGGGGTCCAAGTGGGCGTGGCTGGGGTGGGTGTGGCCAGATTGATGTCCTGCAGCCCTCTGCCATCAAAAAGGAGCCCAGGAGGGATCTGTTTTTGCTGACAGAGGGTTGCAGGAGGCTGTCGCAGCTGAAAATGGAGCTTGGGGGGGGGGCATCCCGTGGCCCTCCCAAGCTCTGTTATCAATGGCAGAGGCACAGCGGGTCGGTCCTTTGCTGTTTCAAGGGAAGCCCCACATATCTACCATATTTTTCAGAGTATAAGACGCACCTTTTTCCCTAAAAAAAGAGGGTGGAAATGTTGGTGCGTCTTATACACCGAATACAGCCATTTTTGGCCTCCTGAAGCCCTGCCCCTGCATCCCATTTTTGCAAAAAATGGGCCATTTTTTGTAAAAATTGAGGCATTTTTGCCTTCCCCCACCCCCTAGGAGTGCTCTGCAGGCTTCCCAAACCCTCTGCATGGCTTGTTTTTGCAAAAAAACAGTCGAAAAACGGGCCATTTTTCACAAAAAAGGGGGTGTTTGTGCCTTCTAATTACCCCATCTAGCATGACTGGAGGAGGAATTCTGGCAGTTGAAGTCCACTAGTCTTAAAGCTTTCAAGTTTGAAGATCCCTGGGTTAGGGGTTAGGGGTGCAAGGGTCTTCAAACTTGGCAAGTTTAAGACTTGTGGACTTTAACTCCCATTCCTGAGCTAGCATGACTGGAGGAGGAATTCTGGGAGTTGAAGTCCACAAGTCTTAAAGCTGTCAAGTTTGAAGTTTGTAAAAAGTGTACATGGTTGTAAAAAGTATTCTGCTATACTGGTATTTTACTAAATAATATATTACTACACCATTTGGTTCAGAATACTTTTTTCCTTGTCTTCCTCCTCTAAAATCTAGGTGTGTCTTATACTCCGGTGCGTCTTATACTCCGAAAAATATGGTAAGCACCCCACAGGCCAGATCCAGCCAACGGGCCTTGAGTTTGACAGCCCAGGTCTAGTTAATCGGCATGAATTCATTTACTATGGAGATCTTTCAACTTTCAAGCTATCCAAAGCATCTTTGCCTCCAACTATTAGTAGTACTAATTACTCCAGTTTACTCCAAGTATTACTCCAACTAGTAATAGCATTACTATTACTATTAGTTTTTCTCATCGTTCCTATCACCCATCTCCTCCCACTTATGACTGTATGACTATAACTTGTTGCTTGTATCCTTACGATTTATATTAATATTGATTGTTTCCTGATTGCTTACTTGAACCCTATGACAACCATTCTTGACAAATGTATCTTTTCTTTTATGTACACTGAGAGCATATGCACCAAAGACAAATTCCTTGTGTGTCCAATCACACTTGGCCAATAAAGAATTCTATTCTATTCTATTCTATTCTATTCTATTCTATTCTATTCTATTCTATTCTATTCTATTCTATTCTATTCTATTCTATTCTATTCTATTCTATTCTAACTAGGCTGCAAACCATCACCATGGATGAAAACCAAATTGGAAGGTGGGACATGACCTCCTCACTTAGAAGACCTACATCCTTTCCATCATTGTTACAGATTCTGCCCCAGATCCGATTTCAGCTGCTCAATTTTAGTCTTCCTCACTCCCAAGTTCCCGATTTGATTTTCTACACTGATTAGAATGTAACAGCAAAATACATTAAGAAGTGTATTATTATCTGGAGAAAAATAATAATAAACAATGTATGTTTTAATTGTTAGGAAAAAAATGAAATAGAAGGTCAACTCCGCATTGTTCAACAAATCTGTTCACGTGGAATTTCTTTGCAGCAACCTAAAAAATAAATGGATTGTGTGGTGTGTAATGGTTGTACACACCTGGAAATCGGTCTTTCAGACCAGAGGGCTGTCTGTTAGGACGTATCAACCACTCAAAGTCCGGGAGATGGATGTTGCATTGATCAAGATGGGCTGTAGATCATTGCTGATGACATCTAGAGGCTATGAATGAGCAGTAGTGTTCAGGCATTTTTCTCCCTAAGGCCTGCTCTGTAGGAAATTATTTCTGGCTGCCGGTTGGTCGGTACATTGGGGGGCTGTTGCTGTGTGAAAAATATCTGTGCAAATGGCCAATATATAACAACCCAACTGTCTATGGAACTATCTATCTATCTATCCATCCATCCACTCATCCATCGCTATCTATCTATATCTATATAACTATATTTCTCTCTCTCTCTCTCTCTCTCTCTCTCTCTCTCTCTCTCTCTAGATAGATAGATAGATAGATAGATAGATAGATAGATAGATAGATAGATAGATAGATATAGATATAGATATAGATATAGATATAGATATAGATATAGATATAGATATAGATATAGATATAGATAGATATAGATAGATAGATAGATAGATAGATATAGATAGATATAGATAGATAGATAGATAGATAGATAGATAGATAGATAGATAGATAGATAGATAGATAGATAGATATAGATACAGAAATCTATCCATCCATCCATCCATCCATCTATCTATCTATATCTATCTTTATCTCCCCAATATCTATCTCTATATCTACCCCTACCTCCACATCTGTCTATCTATCCATCCATCCATCTATATCTAGATTTATCTGTCTCTATCTCTCCCTCTCCCTTCCTCTCTCTTTCTCTCTATCTTCATCTATTATCTATCTATCTGTCTGTCTATCTATCTATCTATCTATCTATCTATCTATCTATCTATCTATCTATCATCTATCTATTCTATTATCTATCTATCTATCTATCTATCTATCTATCTATCTATCTATCTATCTATCTATCTATCTATCTATCCTTCCCGTTTATTCCCACACAATTTTGCTGGTTATATTCCCTGTCTGTCTCTACATGCAGATAGCTGAATGAGTACTTTTTTATTGCAAATAATGTTCTAACATTGCTACAGCAGAGTAAATCAACCATTTGCTATTGCATTGTTTATAAATTAAATGCCACAGAAGATTTATATGAAATCCAAGATTTACATGAAACAAAGTTCTAACACTGTTCTGACTTGCAACTCAAAACGACTGCTCCAGCAGTTTTTAATCCTCTCCTGATTTTGTATGAAATATTCATAGAACGTTTGCGATCTTCCCCCTCATTTTCTTAATTTCCTTAAATAAATTTACATTTACTTAAAACAATTCGACAGTTAAGGGCAAGGTATTTTATTAGATTCTCTTCTTTATTGCTCAAATTGTCCCGTCATTTCCATAATATTCTTAACATATTATTTCAGTTCTGGGGAAAAAAATACAGAGAAACGGATCACCATGGGACTAAGAATCATACCAGGAAACATAAAAATTGCAGAGAAAGCCAAGTGAAAAACTCACAGGTCACCGATCGCCTCAATCCGTCTACCCTTCAGAAGATTGAGGAATATATCAAAAAGAATCAAACGTTTTTGTTTTTCAGGCTTGTTATTTTTTATTATTTCATGTAGAGTTGGCTGCCATGAAGGTGATTTACAGGTCTAAATTTCTGGAATAGCGGAGTTATTTTTGTGCGTATACCAAATCATTTTTCTTTTCAACAACAGCCCGATAGTGTCAGTACACGCCAACTTTGGTGCAGTGGGATTTCGAGACCATGAGAGATGCAACAAAACATGATGGTTCCAAACTCATTTTAATTTCTGTAATGAGTTGCGGTGTCTGGAATTTTTTTAATATTTCATCTATTTGTCTTCAAGAGTACCTAGAGAGTTCCTTCCCGTTATTTTTGCTCTTTGCATAGATATCTACTTAGGATATCAAATGGATATCTTTGCCCTTAGAAGATACAACTGTCTGCTCCTGAGAAGTGCATGAGGATTTCCCAAGATATTTCTAATTTGAAATTGCCCGGCTGCACACATATCATTGTTGTCTTTGCTGAAGTTATCAAAGATGCATGAGGAAAAGCTTCAAACAAATGATGAAAATGTGATCGGTCTCAAGGTACCTTTTATCATCTTTGGTGTGGAGACTTAAGAAAGCCAAGAAATTTTGGAGTGCTGGGACTCTAGAAAGCGTGCAGAGAAGAAGAACGAGGATGATAAAAGTTTCTGGAAGCTAAAATCATAGGATGGACAGTTAGGGAAACTAGATATGTCCAGTCTATTGAAGAGGGAGGACATGATAACTTTTCTTCTGGGACTTGAGGGTCTGTCATAGAGAAGAGGGGATTGACTTATGCTCAAAAACACCACAAGGCAGGATAAGAAGTAATGGGTGGAAACTCATTCAAGAGAAATCCAAAGTAGAATTAAAGAGAAAATTTTCTGATAGTGAGAACTATCACTCAGAGAAATAGGTTGCCTCCTGGAGTTGTGGGTGCACCATCACTGGAGGTTTCCAAGAAGAGACTGTACAACCATTTGACTGCAATGGTCTAAGGCTTCCTGCCTTGAACAGGGGGTTGAATAAGAAAACCTCTGGGGTCCCTTCCTGTCCTATCATTCTATGTTCTTTTCTGCTTTTCATTACAAGCTACTTCAGTGCAATCTCCTTTTCAAATTATAGAGTAGAGTAGAGTAGAGTAGAGTAGAGTAGAGTAGAGTAGAGTAGAGTAGAGTAGAGTAGAGTAGAGTAGAGCAGAATAGAATAGAATAAATATTAGAATAGAATAGAATAGAATAGAATAGAATAGAATAGAATAGAATAGAATAGAATAGAATAGAATAGAATAGAAATGAAGAATAGAATAGAATAGGAATAGGAATAGAATATCAGAATAGACTAAACTAGAATAGAATAGAATAAATATTAGACTAGACTAGACTAGACTAGACTAGACTAGACTAGACTAGACTAGACTAGACTAGAATAGAATAGAATAGAATAGAATAGAATGCAGAATAGAATAGAATAGAATAGAATAAATATTAGAATAGAATAGAATAGAATAGAATAGAATAGAATAGAATAGAATAGAATAGAATGGAATGCAGAATAGAATAGAATAGAATAGAAATGAAGAATAGAATAGAATAGGAATAGAATAGAATAGAATAGAATAGAATAGAATAGAATAGAATAGAATAGAATAGAATAGAATAGAATAGAATAGAATAGAATAGAATAGAATAGAATAGAATAGAGTAGGAGTTCTTTGTTGGCCAAGTGGGATTGTACACACAAGGAATTTGTCTTTGGTGCATAAGCTCTCAGTGTACATAAAAAATACATTCATTAAGAATCATATAACACTTAGTGATAGTCATAGGATACTAAATAAGCAATCAAAATCATACTAGGAAACTAAATAAAACAATATAAATTGTAAAGATACAAGCAACAAAGTTATAGGAGATAGATAGGATAGATAAGTAGGAGGAGATAGGAAGGATGAGAAGAATAATAGTTTTCCTTTGACCCTACAAAACCTATCAAGTGCCGATAGATGAAGCCAACGCTGGTCAGGATTCTCACCAAAAGGATATCTTGACTTTGACATGTCTTTATTGTAGGTCTACTGTCCTATGTTGTTTTACAAAATTCTAGGTGGGGAAAACGCACTGTTCCTTTTGTGTTTGTGGGTTCTATAATTACCCTGAAAGGCAAAATGGTTTTTCAATGAAGACATCTAGCTTAGGTTGTTCCATCACTTGAGGTTTCCAAGAAAAGATTGGAGAACCATTTGTCCATGTCAGGTCTCCTGTCTTGAGCAGGGGGATGGACTAGAAGATCTCTGAGGTCCCTTCCAGTCCTATACAAACAATCCTCAACTTACAACCATAATTGAGCCCGACATTTCTGTGGTTAAGTCAGACATTTGTTAAGTGAGTTTTCCCCCAATTCTTAAGTGCAGTTGTTAAGTTGGTAACATGGTTGTTAAGTGAATCTGGCTTCTGCATTGACTTTGCTTATCAGAAAGGGTTCACACTACAACAATCATAAATAGGAGTCAGTTGCCAAGCGTCTGAATTTTCATCACGTGATCGTGCGAATGCTGCAACGGTTGTGTGAAAAAGGGTCATAACTCACTGTTTTCAGTGCCGTTGTAACTTCGAACGGTCACTGAACAAACTGTTGTAAATCAAGGACTACCTGTATTGTACAGCTTCGACACTGGAAGTATTTAAGAAGAGATTGGACAACCATTTGTCTGAAATGGTACAGGGCTTCCTGCCTGAGCAGGGGGTTGGACTAGAAGACCTCCAAGGTCCCTTCCAACTCTGTTATTCTGTATCAGTCCAACAGAAGGAGTCCAATGCATTCTCTAAATTTACACAATGTGGTAACCTGCTGGTTGTGGATTTCCCCAATGTATCAGCAGTCGGAAGAAATCTTCCCTTTGACTGAAAATGCATGAAGTGCCCAGTCAAGAATGGTGGCCTCCTCCATCACTGGAGGTTTTAAAAAGAGATAAGACCCCCATTTGTCTGGAATGGTATAGGGTCTCCTGTTCAAGCAAGGGGTTGGACTAGAAGACCTCCAAGGTCCCTTCCAACTCTGCTTTTGTTATTCTTCATTAGTTCGTTGGCACTGAGCATTTTTCTCCGACATCAGAGCTTCGACTATGCCCAATTTTGCAGGCGTATCAAATGAATGACTCACTTAACCGGACTACCTGTAATTTTGCTAAAGTGCACCTGAAGGCTGGGATTATGACACAAGCATAACCAATGGATCCCATGAAAACATCCTCCCTTCTGGTTTTGAAAAACGCCTCTTGGTTTCCATATCAGAAACAGCTGAAAACCAAAGTGAAGGAAATCGATACTCAATCTCCCACGGCTTACGCAACGAACTGCTGTCTTATTCATCCTTTTAATTTCAATGGCGCCGGCCAAAGCCACTCCTTCTGTTTAAGCTAATATTGATCTCTTTAATTTATACATTTAACTCTTATGTCCCTACGGAATCAGTCGCTCGTGTTTGGAACACATTGGGAAATTTAGAAACTCGTTCGTTAATAAATCTTTCTTGTCTCCCTCAATTAGAAAGACAATCATTCTGCTAAGTGGCAATCTTCGGTCTGATTGCATCGGCGATAACAAAATACCCATTTATCCCTGTGCTTAAATGACAAACAGTATCTTCTTTTTTGCTATTTACACAATTGAGGGGGATTCCAAGGAAGCTTCTTGGATGAGAAGCGAAACGTCTTCAAAAGAAAAAAACAAGAAAGTCCAGTTGCCTCCTGAAAAGCACCTTTGGGACAACCAAGAGCTGGATGACTGAGAATCTCTACACTTTTAGCTATGCGATTTGGGATGAAGACTCTTTGAACGGTGTGGGAGCAGGAATGGATTTTCAGAGGGGAAAAAATTGCAGACTACACGAACCATTTGCACCACTCAGGTGGCCCTGAGGACACAGATAAACCTCCAAGTGGCCTCAAGGACTCTCTAAAAGGATGCAAATGACCAGCTATCTGCAAGGAATATAAATCCTTCCATTCCCCACCATCCAGTCAGAGCTGAAGAAGCTCCTTGGCTGAGAAGCAAAATGTCTTCAAAGAAAAAACAAGAACATCCAGTTGCCTTCTGAAAGCATCTTTGGGACAACGATGACCTGGATGATGGAGAATCTCTACAGATCTTTAGCTATACAATTTGGGATGAAGACTTTTGAATATTGTGGGAGTAGGAATGGATTTTCAGGAGGAAAAAATTGCAGGCTACAGGAACCATTTGCACCACTCAAGTGACCCTGAGGACACAGATAAACCTCCAAGTGCTTCAATGACCCTCTAAAAGGATGCAAACGGCCAGCTGTCTGCAAGGAGTATAAATCCTTCCATTCCCCACCATCCAGTCAGAGCTGAAGAAGCTTCTTGGATGAGAAGCGAAACGTCTTCAAAAAGAAAAAACAAGGAAGTCCAGTTGCCTCTTGAAAAAAGTACCTTTGGGACAACCGTGACCTGGATGATTTGAGAATCTCTACAGAATTAAGGGGGATTGTTCCAGATCCCTCTCAACGCTGCCCTTAAAACCTGATTTCCAAGGTTCATTCCAAAATGGCTTCAAATGCAATTATAAATAGCCCTTGACTTACAACAGTTCGTTTAGTGACTGCTCAAAGTTACAACGGCACCGAAAAAAGTGACTTGGGACCATTCTTCACGCTTAGGACCGAGGCAGCATCCTCGTGGTCACATGATCAAAATTCAGATGCTTGGCAACTGACTCACACTTACGACGGTTGCAGCGTCCTCAGAGTCACGTGATCCCCTTCTGCAACCTTCTGACAATCGAAAGTCAACGAGGAAGCCAGATTCACGTAATAACCGTTAAGTTATTAATTAACTAATAACAACTAATTGATAATAAACTAATTTAACTATCGCAGGGATTCACTGAACTGTAGCAGGAAAGGTTATAAAATGGGGCAAAACTCAGTTAACAAATGTCTCACTTAGCAACTGAAATTTTGGGCTCAATTGTGGTCATAAGTCGAGGACTACCTGTGTATTATAGGACCATTATTCTTATAACAATGATTGTTACTATGGGCTATTATAATACTGTATAATATGATGCCGTATATCATTGCAACTGTAATATTACAGACACGAGTGCATTGTACCGTAGCAAAACTCACTTAGCAAATTTCTCACTTAGCAACGTAAATTTTGGGCTCAGTTGTGGTCATAGGTTGAGGACTACCTGTATTGTGGTCTGTTTTTATGACCACGAATCGTCCTAAGGATACATCTGTGCCTTAACTCAGGACATAGTTTGCTAAAATTAACATTTAGAAGCCAGCACTGCTAGTTATTTCACACATTATTAACCTATATTACAATTCAAATAAGCTTACAGCTGGCAAAAAAAAGGGAGCCTCTTTTGTAAAGCGATCTCCAACATAATAGGCTTAATCAGAGATAAATTAAATTAGGCAGTCATGCATACCGCAGCATATTAGCATTCGGTGGTTATTAAACACACTTTCTGCAATCAGTTGCACAAGGAGGGAATTGTGAGCAAATAGGAGATAACGACCCTCAGTAAATAAAAGTTTGTTAAGGAAGCCTTTCTACCCCCTGCTCTTTGTATGCAGTGCGTTGCAGGGTCTGTGTTGTTACTGTGCTGACACCAAATGAGCTTCTCGGGTTCTCTTGCGTAGGCAAAGCCACAGCAGACAGGATGAATAAGTGGCGAGAGGAGAGAGGGCTTCAGCGGGTGTTCTGCTGAGAAGATTTTCTATGCTTGGGCTTTGAAGGTGGATAGATGAGCTCTACTCCCAACGTGGAGGGAAGAGGAGGTTGGAACTGTCCTGGTTATAAAATGAGATGTAAGCTTCAAATATGAAGTGGAGTGGAGCGGAGCAGGGCGGAGTGCAGTAGAGTAGAAAACAGAGTAGAGTAGAGTAGAGTAGAGTAGAGTAGAGTAGAAAATAGAGTAGAAAATAGAAAATAGAAAATAGAAAATAGAGTAGAGTATAAAATAGAATAGAGTAGAGTATAAAATAGAATAGAATAGAGTAGAGTAGAAAATAGAAAATAGAATAGAGTATAAAATATAATAGAGTAGAGTAGAAAATAAAGTATAGAAAATAGAGTAGAGTAGAGTGTAGAGTACAGTATAAAATAGAGTAGAGTACAGTATAAAATAGAATAGAGTAGAGTATAAAATAGAATAGAATAGAGTAGAAAATAGAATATAGAAAATAGAAAATAGAATAGAGTATAAAATACAATAGAGTAGAGTAGAAAATAAAGTATAGAAAATAGAGTAGAGTGTAGAGTACAGTATAAAATAGAGTAGAGTAGAGTAGAGTAGAGTAGAGTAGAGTAGAGTAGAGTAGAGTAGAGTAGAGTAGAGTAGAGTAGAGTAGAAAATAGAATAGCGTAAAGTAGAAAATAGAATAGAGTAGAAAATAGAGTAGAGTAGAGTAGAGAACAGAGTAGAATAGAGTGTAGAGTACAGTACAATATAAAATAGAGTAGAGTAGAAAATAGAATAGAGTAGAAAATGGAGTAGAGTAGAGTAGAGTAGAGTACAGAACAGAGTAGAGTAGAGTACAGAACAGAACAGAACATTCTACTTCCTTGCAAAGCTACATGAACAGAATTTTGCATGTCTGAAAATACAATTCTCCCACCATCACCTTTAGAACAGATGGGGAAGATCCCTTCTCTGGATCTTCCCATTGTGCAACAAAATATTGGAAACCAAAGAAGAATCAAGCTTGACTAATAGTGGGTTAACTGGGGCAGAGTCTCTTTAAATACTCTTCAGATGCTGGAGGTTGCTGTTGCTTTTCTAGCTTTCTCCCTGAGGTTGTCCTTTATGAGATGAGCAAGTCAACTGACTCACCTTGTTTGTTCTCTTCCATTCTCCTTCAGTAGCCTACTCTGACCCGCTAAAAATTACACACCTTCGGAGTGTGTTGGCTGTCGTGTTCTCAGATAAGAGTAGAGAATTGGGAAGATGAAATGAAGGTAGGAAAAAAAGGAAAGAGGAATGATCAAATCCCTTGTTGATCCTATGTTCAGACTGGAATTAAATAAGCCCAAATAATGTTTGGAATTAAATAAGCCCGAATAATGTCCTGAACTATAGCACGGCAGGAATTTGGAGGGCCCTTGAAAAAGATCTACTTTTCCTCTCCTGAAACTAATTGTGAATATAAATATCTCCCTGGCGATTCCTTTAGGCCTCTCAGACGGTTGGCCTGATCACCACAAACGCTGATGGAAGGAGAACCGTCTCATTCCTGCTCGGTTAAAAGGACCTTTTGCTCGAATGAGATACTGTATATAGCATCACTCATGTCTTTCTGACAGAAAAATACATCAGCAAGATGCTGGCCGCTTGCCATGTTCACTCATCCGTCTCTTAGAAACTTATCAAGGCTGTGCCGGGCGATGATGTGCATTTTTTTACACATGACCCAAAGTCTTTGGAAAACATCTGACATTCTCTTAGGCGGGGCGTGTTCAAAACTCAGCGTAAGGTGACAAGAACATGGAGCTGCCCACCGAGCCAATTGCGTACGGTAATCTTTATTTGTTCTGAGCCACAGGTACAATAATTGGAAAATTTTAAGCGCCCGCGGACGGCTACAGCAACCTGCGTTAAAATGCAACGTTTTGACATGATTAATGAAGAGCAAGGCATGCAACTCATTTCTATCAATGCTGGGTTGAGGCAGTTGCAAAGAAAGAGACGTTCTCCTCATCCGTTCTCTTCCTGTCGCATTCAGCTGTTCGCCACTGCAGAAATATTGATATCCCTTGCGGTGATTGGACGGGTGCGTGTCGCACGCTTTGACCCTAATGCAAGAATGCGCCAGCTAGGAAATATTAAGAATGCATAACTTTCTTTTCTAAACCACGCAGAGCCGAGGTTGTATTCAGCTGGTTCGGACCGGTTCGCCCGAACCGGTAGCAGAAATAGCGGGTGGGCCCGCCCACCTGCCCTGGCTCTATGCTATCCTATTTGTGCACATTTTTGAGGTTGGGCGCATGCATTGGAAGGCTCGCGCATGACTAAAGTGCATGCGCGGGAGGCCGTGCACTCACATTTGCGAACCGGTAGGGAAGGTAAGTGAAAACCATCCCTGACGCAGAGCATACGTGCAACACAAAGATTACATGCAAATGATATTCACAGCTAGGTGGCGGATAATGGAGATGGTGACAGAGGTGGCTGGAAGACCTCCAAAGTTCCTTCCCACTCTGTTGCAAGATGGTCAAATAAGGCAAAATGGAGCAGAGTAAGACCATTGTGACTATTACAAACATGACAACGTTACTCCTCCTTCCCATGAAGCTGGCTCTTCATATGAAGGAGGAGGAGTAATGTTGCCACATTTGGAACCAACTAGACCTTGTAAAGTTCCAGAAGAGGACTATATTCTGCTCCCTTTTGACTTGTGGGCTGGTTCGGATGGGCTAGATCAGAATCACAAAAGACAGGGGCGTTGAAATGTCAGAAGTCCCACTCTACTCAAACTTGGTATGACTGTCACGTACGTTGCCTTCAACTGTGCTCTAACAAACTCGGGCTATAATCTAACCCATGAAACAGGCTTGTAAGCTTCAGCTACTATTCCCTTTTATCTTGGACTGAATGTAAAACTCTACTTCTGCTTGCCCGGATTTACGATCTTGTAATTGCCAAGTAACTGACTCCAATCTAAGCGGGTCAGACACCCCTTGTACCTTATGAAGACTTCTAAACAGAAGTCAAATGTACTCACCTGTTCCCTTCGGCAAAGCTTGCAGTGAATAAGAACGTCCTTTTTACGCCATAATAGCTTTGATTCACACTCAAAACTCTTCATCTTCCCGAAAACGAAAGGGAGAAGAAAGCCTTGAGTTGGCCACTATTCTGAGGAGACTTCCAATTAACTATATGTTGCAGATATGACAAGGAAATATCTATGGATAATCCTCGATGTACGTCCACAAATGAAGCTATTGCTAAGCGAGACAGTTGTTAAGTTGAGTTTTGCTCCATTTTACGACCTTTCTTGCCATCATTGTTAAATGAATCACTGCAGTTGTGAAATAATAACACGGTTGTTAAGTGAATCCGGCTTCCCCGTTGACTTTGCTTGTCAGATGGTGGCAAAAGGGGATCACGTGACCCCGGGACACTGTGACCGTCATAAATACGAGTCAGTTCTAACAAATTAATTTTGATCACATGACCATGGGGATGCGGCATGGGTCGTAAGTGTGAAAAATGGTCATAAATCTCCTTTTTCGGCACTGTTGTAACTTTGAACGGTCACTAAACGAATGGTGGTAAGTCAAGGGCTACCTGTCCTTCTTTTGCTTACCACGATGAAAATTCGGACATTTGGCAACTGGCATGTACTTAAAACGGTTGCAGCATCCAGGGGTCTTCGGGTCCCCATTTCCGAACTTCCCAGCTGTCTTTGTCACGCAGTGATTTTATTGCCTGTTATATATATATGCAGGGAACTACATCCCTATTCATTATAATGGTTTATTCCTGAGCACGTGATCGATATGTTCTTGTATGCATGCGTGCATTCCATTCTCCCCGTTCTTTCCTTCTGTTCCTGGCTTCCATTGAAGGAAGACCTACTTTCCTATCAGACATGTAGTTAATGAGGATTTATTGTTTTTGTACCGAAATAAATATTTTTACTTAGACTTTTAAACTGCGGTTTCTTTTCTAATGTCTGATGTCCGGGAAAAGATCAAACTTCTCCTTTGTGAGATTAATTATCACCTCTGTCAGTCTTCTGATCAGCAAAATTAATAGGGGGAAGCTGGATTCACTCAACGACCATGTGTTTCACTTAACAACTGCAGCGATTTGCTTAACAACCATGTAAAAAGGTCACAAAATTGGGGATGATTCCCTTAACAACTGCCTGGCTTAACGGAGGAAATTGTGATCCATAAGCTGAGCTGACTTGCACCACATTTCTATTTTTTTTAATCGAAGTGTGTGAAAGTTGTAGCTTGCACAAAGGCTTCCAGATGCCTTAAGAGCAGCTGCGCCAGCTGTTTAACTTCTGGGTCCAACCGAAGCTCAGAAGGTCAACCCAAAAACATGTCCTGCATCTGTCTGAAGACAGCTGGAATGCATCCCAGGAAAAATCAACAAATAACACCCTGGAATTGTGTTCGATTATTACGGCGTAGCCCGCAAATCAAAGTCTGTAGGAATGATCTAATAGACAAAGAATCTTTAAAACACGTCAGATGGCTGAGGACCTGGCTGGAGAAAGGATATCTCAAACCATCTATGGAGATTCTCAATTTTCCAGGTCATGGTAGTCCCAAAAGTGGTTTTTTTTTCAAACTTTCTTGGGTTTTTTTCCTATTTTTTTTTTAGTCTAAGTTTTTTATTTTTATTCCCATGTAGAAAATTCACATATTTATCATCTCATTTCTCATTTCACTTTATATACAATCATTACATGGTATTTTTTTTCCTTTGAAAACGTCACACTTTTTTTTCTTTCAGCACCCAGCCAAGGTGGATCCTACATGTTAAATATTAAATAACTTAATTGATAACTTTTTCTTCCTTTTTTTGTACGCTATTTTTTTTTTGTCCTTTCTTGTCATGGTTAAGGTTGAAGGTATGTTTCTGTTTTGTTTCACTTGGCTGGTTGGTTTTACTGTTTCGTATTTTATTTTCTATGACAAAACAATAAAATGTAAATTGAAAAAGAAAACGTTACAGTTCTCATCCAAGAAAATTCTCTGAACTGAAGAAGCTTCTTGGATGAGAAGCGAAATGTTTTCAAAGGGGAAAAAAACCAGGAAACTCTTGTTGCCTTTTTGGTGGAAAAAACCCAAACCCCTGGGGCATCTCATGGAAAGTTCTACACTCAGAAATGAGACAGTGTATTGTCACAGTAGACTAATAGCCTATGCCAGTGATGGCGAACCTATGGCATGCGTACCACAGGTGGCACGCGGAGCCATATCTGCCGGCACGCGAGCCGTTGCCCTAGCTCAGCTCCAGCGTGTATATGCATGCCGGCCAGCTGATTTTCGGCTCACACAGAGGCTCTGGGATGGTGTTTTCAGCTTCCGGAGGGCCTCCGGTGGGTGGGGGAGGGCGTTTTCACCCTCCCCAAGCTCCTCTGGAGCCTGGGGAGGACGGAAAACGGGCCTACTAGGCCCACCAGAAGTTGGAAAACGGACTGTTTCTGGCCTCCAGAGGGCCTCCAGGGTGGTGGGGGAGGCCATTTTTGCCCTCCCCAGGGATTGAATTATGGGTGTGGGCACTCGCGCATGTGCGATAGCATGCGAGCACGTGCTTTTGGCACCCGAGGAAAAAAAGGTTCGCCATCACTGGCCTATGCATAACAATTTGGGAAGAGCTTTCTTGATGCTTTAGTTCGGTGGTGAAATCCAATTTTTTTACTACCAGTTCTGTGGGCGTGGCTTGGTGGGCGTGGCTTGGTGGGCTTGACAGGGGAAGGATACTGCAAAATCCCCATTCCCTCCCCACTCCTTGGGCCAGCCAGAGGTGGTATTTGCCAATTCTCCGAACGACTCCAAATTTCCGTTACCAGTTCTCCCGAAGCTGTCAGAACCTGCTGGATTTCACCCCTGCATTTAGTTTCCTTCCACTACGGTAGTTCTTCATATTTTATTCACATCTGGTACGGTACTGAAACCACTGGATGAAACAAACTCAGGGAGACAAGCTCAAAAGATCTTGACTGACTTGAACAATGGAGCCCTATCCAACAAAATGAATTTTAATGTGGAGAAAAGCAAAGTTTTACATTTAGGCGGGAGGAAAAAAAATCAAAGGTATAAGTCCAGATTAGGCGAGACCTGGCTCAAAAACAGTAACTGTGAGGGACCTTGGAGTCCTAGTGGACGATCACTTGAATATGAGCTAGCCGTGTGCAGCAGCAGCCAAAAAAGCTAATACGATCCCCAGTTGTATAAACAGAGGCATAGAATCAAGATCACGTAAAGCATTAGTACCACTTTATAAAGTCTTAGTAAGGCCACACCTGGAATACCGCAACCGATTTTGGTCACCATACTACAAAAAAGATGTTGAGACTTTGGATAAAGTTCAGAGAAGAGCAACTAAGATGATCAAAGGCCTGGAGACTAAAACATATAAAGAATGGTTGCAGGATTTGGGTTTGGCTAGTCTAGAGAAAGGAAAGGACTAGGGGTGACATGATAGTAATATTCCAGTATTTGAGGGGCTGCCACAAAGAAGAGGGGATCAAATTATTCTCCAAAGCACCTGAAGGCAGGACAAGAAACAATGGTTGGAAAGTAACCAAGGAGAGAAGCAACCTGGAATTAAGGAAAAATTTCCTAACAGTGAGGACAATCAACCAGTGGAACAACTGGCCACCAGAAATCATGAGAGCTCCATCACTGGAGGTTAAGAAAAGACTGGACAGTCACTTATCTGAAATGGTATAGGGCAGTGATGGCGAACCTATGGCACGGGTGCCACAGGTGGCACGCGGAGCCATATCTACCGGCACGCGAGCCGTTGCCCTAGCTCAGCTCCAGCGTGCATGTGCGTGCCTGCCAGCTGATTTTTGGCTCGCGCGGAGGCTCTCGGAGGGCGATTTCGGTCTCTGGAGGGCCTCCAGGGTGGCGGGGGAGAGCATTTTTGCCCTCCCCAAGCTCCGAGAAAGCCTCTGGAGCCTATGGAGGGCAAAAAACCGGCCTACTGGAAGTCAGGAAATGGGGGAGGGGGGGTCACGCACACATGCGCAGGGGGGTGGGGCAAGTGGGAGGCTTTGAATTATGGGTGTGGGCACGTACGGGCGTGCGATAGCATGTGCGCGCACTATTTTGGCACCTGAGGAAAAAAAGGTTCGCCATCACTGGTATAGGGTCTCCTGCTTGAACAGGGGGCTGGACTAGAAGACCTCCAGGTCCTTTCCCGCTCTATTCTAATTCCTTCTCAACAAGTAAATTGTCAGGTGCAGTGCAATATCTATTTCTTTCATTTATTTATTTATTTATTTATTTAGACGCTCTTATAGGCCGCCCAATCCCGTGGGACTCAGGGCGGCGTACAACATAAATAAGAAACGTACATTTTAAAAACGATAATCATAATTTAAGTTAAAAATAGAATTAAAAATATAATTAAAGAAAAAAAGAAACATAATAAACGCAACATTCAGGGGGGAATCTGATTATCCTATTCACCCCATCTGCCAGAAGAGCCATGTTTTTAAGGCTTTACGGAAGGCCAGCAGGGTGGGGATGGTCCGGATCTCTGGTGGAAGTTGGTTCCAGAGGGACGGGGCTCCCACAGAGAAGGCCCTCCCCCGCGGCCCCGCCAACCGACATTGTTTGGCCGATGGGACCCGGAGGAGGCCCTCTCTGTGGGACCTAACCGGTCTTAGGGAGGTATGTGGTAGGATGCGGTCCCGTAGGTAACCTGGCCCTGAGCCATGTAGGGCTTTAAAGGTCAAAACCAACACCTTGAATTGCAACCGGAGACTAATTGGCAACCAATGCAGCTGGCGGAGAATAGGTGTTACGTGGGTGTATCTCGGCACACCCACTACAGCTCGCGCAGCTGCATTCTGTACCAGTTGCAGTCTCCGGATGCTCTTCGAGGGTAGCCCCATGTAGAGCCCGTTACAGTAGTCTAGCCGTGAAGTGACAAGGGCATGAGTGACTGTGAGCAAAGCCTCCCTCTCCAAGTAGGGTCGCAATTGGTGCACGAGACGGATCTGTGCAAAGGTCCCCCTAGCCACAGCTGAAAGATGTTGCTCCAATTTTAGCTGTGGGTCTAGGAGGACACCCAGATTTACTAGGCCTTAATCCATTTTCTTGACTGAGATTTTCTTAATTGGGAGAATAACAGGATGTCCTTGCTGCATGCAGAACGTGCTATAAAGAAGAAACAACTGTCAAGTGCTGGGCGCTTTCTGAGCTTGCTTGGCGGTCTGCTTGCAAATATTTCATTACCCAGCTAGGTAGAGCAAAGCAGCAGGGGTCCTGTATACATCTTCACTAGGTTTCACGCACTCCTTTTTTTTTTTAAGAATTACATTACAGGGAATTCCTTGACTTTCAAACCCCCGTTGAGTCCAAAGTTTCAGTAACTAAGTGAGACGTTTGTTAAGTGACCCATTTTCCGACCTTTCTTGTCAGAGTTGTAAAGTGAATCACTGCAGTTAATAAGCAGAAAAAAAGAGGCGGTAACTATAATTTAGCGTTGCAAGTGTGACTGATTCCGCACTGATTCAAATCAGGCATTTAAGTGCTAAACATGCCCAGAAAATTGGTCTGTTCTGGTTTTTGCAGGCAAGAACATGGCTTTAACCCATATTTCATTCTCACATCGTTTGTAAACATGCAACTTTCTCTCAGGCGTTGTCTAAAGAAAGAGATACAATGGATTTCCTAACAAACATAAACTTCAACATCAGAAAATGCATTGCTTCTTCTTTAGCACTAGCGCAACGATTTTTGGATACGTCCAACTCCAGCACCCAGGAGCTGATTTTTAACACTTTTGTGTTCCCAGATTCATAGCCCAGATTCGTTCTCATTCTCCATGGTTGCGTATCAAATTTTCCCTAGATTTACATCTGTACTCTGTGTGTGTGTGTATGTGGTGTGGTTAATTGAGGTTGGAAATACAAGGAGCCATCGGTGTTATCTCATTAACATGTTTTTGCCTGCTTTAGGAAGCTGTTTTGAAAATCTACAGTATTTTAGAGCAAATAGAGTAGATTTGTAAGAAAAGGAGTGGGTGGTGGAGTCAAAAGAGTAATCAGTCTAGAGTCTCTACATGGTCACAAAGGAACTAAGTTCAACCATCCTTGAATCCCAAGGACCCTTATTTAGCATCAAAACAGTGCTAACTGTTAGTTGACTAGATGCATAGATCAAGTGCTATAATGCATAGATAAGAGCTATAAACCAGTTTAATTAGAAACATGTAGCTCTGTTCTTCTGCACCTGATATATCTATTTAATGTTTTCCTTAGCTTAAAAAATCCATGTGCCCATAGTGACAATTTCCCCGATAGCATCTTTTGTATCTTTAGCAACAGATACAAAAAAAAAAAAAAGAAGAAGAATGGTGGTGTTCCATAGTTTATGTACAGACCCATATGATCCACATTCTGCAGCAAAAGAGGATACAGGAAGTCCTGGACTTACGACCACAACTGATCACATGACCCCGGGACACTGTCATAAGTATGAACCAGCTGCCCAGCATCCAAATTTTGATTCTGTGACCATGGCGATGCAATAAGTGTGAAAAATGGTCATAAGTCAGAATAACAGAGTAGGAAGGGACCTTGTAGGTCATCTAGTTCAACCCCTTGCCCAAGCAGGAGACCCTACACCATTTCTGACAGATGGTGAAAGCCTCCAGTGATGAAGCTCCCACAACTTCTGAAGGCAATTTCTGTTCCATTGGTTGATTGTTCTCACTGTCAGAAAGTTCCTCCTTATTTCCAGGTTGAATCTCTCCTTGATCAGCTTCCATCCATTATTCCTAGTCTGGCCTTCAGGTGCTTTGGAGAATAGCTTGACCCCCTCCTCTCTGTGGCAGCCCCTCAAATACTGGAATGCTGCTATCATGTCTCCCCTGGTCCTTCTCTTCACTAGACTAGCCATGCCCACTTCCTCCAACTGTTCTTTTTTCAGTGCCGTTGTAACTTTGAACAGTCACTAAAAGAATGGCCGTAAGTCAAGGACCACCCAAATTCCATTAATACTCCATTGTTTCAAGAAAGGGAGCCATTCTTACTCCACCTTTTAAGAAAGAGAAGCAAAGAGCGACCCGTTTTTGCAGACCTCAGCTGCTCGCTCGCTCGCTGGTAGCTGAGCCGAAGAGCAAACGGTCTTGAGAAAAGGCCAGAACATTCTTGTCAACTCTCCGCATCCTGCTGAAAAATGCATCGCCTCAGCTTTACATTCGGCTGCTGTTGCCTTTAGATCCGCTTTTGATCTGAAACCCAGAGACAGGCCTCAGAGGAAACTGGAGCAGTCTTCGGGGTCAACTGTCTAAAGCAATTCTTAGCCAGGGAAGAAGGTGACAGGGTTGCGTTGTGGGCCCTTTCTTGTTTCATTTTTCTATACGTGCCCTGGTTAAGAGTCTCTCTGGTCCACCTTATCCCCTCAAGCTTCCTGGTAGACCACTCACCTGCCTGTTCTACCTGGATAATGGAGCCTTCCTCTGCGTCTTCTCTGCTCTACGGACACTCTTCTGAAAATCTGAAGCGTTCCCTACCACAGGTAGTCCTCAACTTACAACTATTCATTTAGTGACCTGAAGGAAGACACACACCCTCTCCTAGAAGAATGAAATATTTTGAGAAATTTTAAAAAGGCAGAATATTATATTTCCCTAAAGGAGGAATGGAGAAACATGCTCTTGGAGACAGAAAGTGACAGCCCCCCACCTTTCTTAATAGCCCCCAGCAGTTATTTTGTGGCCATTGAGAAAGATTGGGCCAGTGTATCTACAAAACAAAAGACCTTCAGCTCCAGGGTGAAAGGGTTAAGACATGACCCCTCAGGACATAATAGGATTAACCCACTATCATCTAGCAGCAGCGCTCACCACATTGCACAATCTCCTAAGGACGTTGTATCATCCTCCAAACTTCAACCAAACTTAGCTCAGGCAACCTATAGAGCCAGCTATGACCCTTACATGACCCCTACAACAGCCAATAGAAGGCATGTTCTTGCACAGGAACAGGAAGCTCAAGTGCAAAGCCCAAGGGAGGGTATAAACACCCCTCACTCTCAACTCCATCTGGTCAGCTGCCCATGTGGTTCTGCGTCATCATTAAACAGTCTTTCCAATCAGCCTCCATGTTTCCAGTGTCTTTCTCCTGGTTTGGAACTGAAACAGATGGATATTTCTCCCAACTGACCATTCAAATTTGCACCACCATTGAAAAAAGTGCTTTATGACTTTTTTTTTTTTTGCAACCATTGCAGTATCCCCATAGTCATGTGATCAAAATTCAGACGCTTGGCAACTGGCATGTATTTATGATGGTTGCAGTGTCCTGAGGTCACGTGATCCCCTTTTGATTGACCTTCTGACAAGCCCGGTCAGTGGAGGAATGGATGAGCCAATAAAGGAATTGAGATGGCATCTTAGTATGTGAAAATAAAAAAGTATCAGAAAGGAACTCAAAGTAACCCCACCTTGATGGACCAAAGGTGACATGATACCAGCGTTCCAATATTTGAGGGGCTGCCACAAAGAAGAGAGAGTCAAGTTACTCCCCAAAGCACCTGAAGGGCAGGACAAGAAACAATGGATGGGAACCTATCAAGGAGAGAAGCAACCTGGAATTAAGGAGAAACTTCCTGACAGTGAGGAAAATCAACCAGTGGAACAGCTTGCCACAAGTAGTTGTGGATGCTCCAACACTGGAGGCTTTGAAGAGGAGACTGGACAGTCATTTGTCTGAAAGGATGCTCAAGCAGGGAATTGGATTAGAAGACCTCCAAAGTCCCTTCCAACTCTGTTATTACTCTAAATCAAGTTCTGGATTTTTCTGAGTTTCTTTCTCAGGCTTGCTTTAACCTCTGGACTGTGTAATCACTTCTCAAAACATCCCAAGGTCACTTCTTAATTCTTATACCTCTGCAACATGGGACCTACAGAAAGGTCAATGTTTGATTTCTAACCATTCCGGTCCAAGGACTCCTAAGAGCAGACCTAACCATGCATTTTACTTCCCCAGCATTTGAAGGGCTGCAATGCCATTGGGGCTTTGACACCGGCCTGATTTATCGTTTCTCTCTCAGTAACCATTAGCAGGAAGATATCATAACGTCCCCTTTGCTGCCTCTACATCTCTAAAATAAGCTGATCTTATTTTACGCTATTCCTTCTTCGGGGACATTGGTGTGACTTTGATTGATCCTCTGCTACAAGACTTGCCAGGGTAAGAGTCCAAAGTTGGTGCGTGTTATTTATTATCTAACTTGATACAAGCATTTTGTAGCTGGGTTTTTGCTGTTGCCTCATCCGGGGGATCAGCTGAAGGTTGAGAGAAACCCCTGTGCTCGGGTTCTGTGGTGCAGTTAGGATTATAGATCTGGAGGTAAATCACCATATTTTGGAACTGCATTTGTGAAAATGTGTGTGCAGTTATGAAAACAGCAATAAGCTTCATGTCTGGTATAAAAGCTGTATAGCTCAAGGAAAGAACATACTGTAGCTACAGTATGCTCAATCAATCTCATTTATTGTTAAGGTGAGAATAAATCTCACAGAGGCGATGTGGATATTTTCTTGGAATCCAGACAGTTAGAAATGAAACCGAGATTAAAAGTCTAATAGAAAATATTTATTTCGGTGCAAAAACAATAAATTCTGAATAGTTACATTCTTGCTAATTAAATGCGACCGTTCAGGTCAGAGCCAAACCACAAGTGATTAATGGAGGATCAGGAATGCACACATGCACAGAAGATCACATCACGTGTTCTGCTTGTAATGGAATGTACCATAACATTAGAATAGGGATGCACCACCCTGCATATACATACAACTGGCAATATTCACCACGTGACATTTATTATACTCTAGTCCACTCTTATTCTATTTTGCTCTGCTCTGCTCTGCTCTTCATTGCAATACTGTTCTGACCCAGCTTCCCAAACACAACAAACCCTCTGAAGTTAACTCAAAGATTCCTTTATTAGGAGCGCCGGCAGCCCCAGCAAAAGTTTCTCTTGCAGGCTAACAAGTCCGGCCAGCCAGAAGATGAATAGTTGTCTGCCAAACCTATTAATCTCCGCCTCCTGCCTTTTATCCCCAGAGCTAGGGTGGGGCTTGGCTAGCAGTGGTGGTTCTCTGTCCCAAGGACCAGCCCATAGATTTCCACTGCTCTCCGCTCCTCTGCCTTCTGCACATCCACGCGTCAGGCACTGGACCCAGCTGTTCCTCCTCTTCCTCATCAGCCACCTCCAGACCTGGGGGATGTTGACTCTAATCTGAGGGCTGACGGATGGCCCAGGCTCTGTCTCTCTCTCTCTCTCTCTCAGCTCCATTCCCTCTTCCCCCTCGGAGCTCTCAGGTTGCCCTGATGCTGGCCCTGACTCCCACGCCTCCTCCTCCTCCTCCTCCTCTGATTCGGCTGCTGGAGGGGCCGGCGGCCGACAGGCCACAACAAATACTCTGCTGCTCTCCACTCTCTTTTTCTACTCTCCACTCTCCTATTGTACTCTCCTATTGTACTCTCCTATTCTCTATTCTACTCTCTTATTCTACTCTCTATTCTATTCTACTGTACTCTACTCATGAGGTGGCCACATCACAATATCATGCTTCAGGGTTGGGTTCGACTTCCCTTCCCTACTGGTTTGCATCGCGTCGGAAGTGCACGCGCCCCTGTCACGTCGTGCAAATTACCCTCTGCGCATGCGCATGCGCAGATGATTCTTTCCATGCCACGTTCAGGAAGTGGCGAATGGAGGACCGGTTCGGGGGCATGGCCAGCCGGCCATCGCTGCAGGTTCGGCGAGCGGGGGCAAATTCCCGCCACTGGTACAGGCGAACCGCAACCCCCAACTGTCATGCTTGTAATATCCTGTACATAAACATATTTCTGCTGTTGAGTTTCATCAAATAAGCCATCTTGACTGACACAGGGAAAGTCGTGGAATCTTAACGGCATGTTCACCTCTCCTGTTTGACATGGAGATGAGGAGGTAGCATCCCTGTTTATTCCTCCATATTTAGAAACCTCTCCATAAACAGGTAAGAAAAATCTTTGAAGTCGCTCCACTCCTTTAAATTATACTGGCAGTTATGAAGAGCAAAATAATATAAAGTAGAAGTCAGATATGAGCAAAGAACGTGTCTTCTAGCAAAGCTGCAGAGTTAGTCAGCTGTAAACGTGCAAGGAGAGGACAAGCACGCCTATCATTTTTGAATATCATATCTTTATTGTATGATCTTTTTCACATAAACTCTGCTTTGTGTCTTCCTGGGGGAGCTGGCGTATACAACCAGCCAACCATAACTCTTTTTGCCGGCCACCTGGAAAACACTGGGCCATCTCTCAATTGCACTGTTGTAGCACAATGACAACCACGTATTCGGCACTGCAGTTTTACGATACCATAAACTATCGGATGAAGCCGAAGTCATGGTTCTGCAGTGTTGAAGAGGGGCAAAAATAAATGGCGTGAGCGAAACCCTTCTGAGCCACAACCCTGTTGCTGACCCCCCCCAAAAAAGTATCACTCTTTTAAATACATCCTGATAAAATTAATGCAGAGGAGTTGTCCTTACTGAAGACAGAAACCAGGAATAGGAGGGTGGAGGTTCATTCTCTGAGCTTGTGGGTTGGTTTCCAAACTTTTCGTTACCAGGCTAGGTAACATCTTCAGCGGAGTTTAGGGGATGTCCATGTTGGTCTTCTTCTGCTTATAAGGGCTTCGTGTGGTCAGTAGGTCTTGTGATGGGTCAGGTGTGGGTGTGCCAAGTAAGGGTCTTGTGATGGGTCAGTTGTGAGTCATCAGTGAGAGCCTTGTCATGAGTCTTGTGATGGGTCAAGTGTAGGTGTGCCAAGTGAGGGTCTTGTGATGGGCCTTGTGATGGGCCAGGTGTGAGTATGTCTGTCACGATGTGAATAATTGCCAGTTGTGCATCTCTACTGTTTTCTAAGGTTTATTGTATTTCTAATCAAGCAGACATGTGATATGTTTTACTACGCATGCGTGCATTCCAGGAGTTTTGTCTACTCCCACTTCCCTTTCTTCTTCGATGCCTGCCTGAAGGCAGACGTGAATCCATTAGCTGAGAAGATGTAGTTTATTAAGGGTTTATTTTTGTTACTTTTGTACTGAAATAAATATTTTGTTAATTAGATTTGAATCTCGGTTTTATTTTCTAAGTACGAATGACTTCGAGGAAGCAAGATCCTAAGATCGCCTCTGGTAGGAAAATTCCTATCTGACAATATCAAATGAGGGTCTTGTGATGGGTCTTGTGATGGGCCTTGCTTGTCAGAAGATTGCAAAAGGGAATCATGTGAACCCGAGACACTGCAACCGTCATAAATACGAATCAGTGGCTGAATGTCTGAATTCGGATCACGTGACCAAGGGGATGCTGCGACGGACATACAGTAAGTGTGAAAAATAGTCATAAATCATTATTTTCAGTGCCGTTCTAACTTTGAACGGTCACTAAATGAACTGTTGTAAGTCAAGGACTACCTGCTTCTTTGGTTGTATGTAACAACGGTTTTCTTTTAATGACATTGACGGAGGACTATGTAAGAAGAAAGCCTTTGACTGATACAGCAGGAGGAGTGATGACAGATGAGGATCACAACCAGACAAAGCTGAGACGTTGCAACTCAGAGGTCACTGGACACAAATAAAAGAGGAAATGTCTCTGATGGAGCCCCATCCAACAACAATATTTGAACCCAATATCAAAATCTCTCTGATCCAGGGGTGTCAACCTCAAGGCCAATGGACTCAGCCCAGCCCATGGGCTGCTTAGATCTGGCCCGCAGGGCCAACCGGGAAACAGTGAGGGACCGGCCCACGGTGCAGCCCTCCCGAGCTCCATTTTTGCTGACAGAGCTCTGGGGCCACCATAGGCCCCCCTGACACAAGTGACCTAACCCTAACCCATGCCCACCCTGGCCCTCCAAGGTCAAACACAACCCTGATGGAGCCCTCAATGAAATTGAGTTTGATACCCCTGCTCTAAGGCCTCATGTTGGACCTCTGGCTAATTAACACACCCGCTACTCAAACAACGCAAAATGCTTTGCTCTTCTTAAATTCCACACACATTTTGTTTGCAAGTTGCTGTGTGTCTGATTCAAAAGAATTCTTAACTCTGACAAGCTAAATTCCTTTCAGACATCTCCCTCTTAACAGTAATCGCCTTTGCTTGTCATAATCCACATTTTAACCATCAAGCACTTTTGTAGGCTGTTCTTGTGGCGGTTAAACCCGGGTTACTCTAAGGCTAGATGTCGTCATTAAAAAAGAACAACCATCTTGATTTTCAGGATAATTGTAGAGTCCACAGAAACAAAAAAAAGAACACCTTGTTATCCCCACCTGGATAATTTTTTATAAAACAGACAGACATACAGTAAAGACAGATCAACATCCTCTTGGTGAGAATGCCAGCCAACATTGACTTCATCTAGGCATGTCAAAGTGGATTTCTTAGGGCCGGATCAGCATTAAACTTCTCTGCGGGCCGGACAGGGACGGGGGGGGGGGGGGAGATGGGACTGAGGCCTTCCACAGGACCCTGCCGGCCAAAATGGGATGCGGAGGGGCCTTGCATCCTGTTTTCAGACCGGACAGCCTCCTGCAGCACCCTGCTGTCCAAAATGGAGTGCGTGTGCCCCCCCCCCCCCCATTGCCTCACTGTGGCTGCCAGAGGCACTGTGGGCTGGTCCTTTGCTATTTCCAGGCCAGCCCCACAGGCCAGATCTGGCCCGCGGGACTTGAGTTTGACACCCATGATCTATAGACATTCGATAGGTTTTATAGGGTTAAAGATAAACATTACTTGAAACGGAGGTCACATTCAAGTGGCTTCTAATGAAGAGCAGAACAGAACATAGAATCCTAGGGTTGGAAGGGACCTCAAAGGTCTTCTAGTCCAACTCTCTTCCAGCCCTAGCAGAAAACCCTATATAATCCCGATCAAATGGGATTATAATCTCCAGTGATGGAGCACCCACAACCCTGGGAAGCAAGCCATTCCATTGAGTAATTGTTCTCTCTCTCGGAAAAATTCTGCTCACTTGGCTTTCTCTTTCACAAGGTTCCACCCATTATTTCTTGTCCTGTCCTCTGGTGGTTTGGAAAATAAGTCAATCCCCTCTTCTCTGTGACAGCGCCTCAAATCCTGGAAGTCAGTTATCATGCCCCTGCCATTCTCCTTCTCAATCTCTCTCAAACATTCATCATATGCTTTAGCCTCCAGACCATTTATCGTTTTTGTTGTTTTTCTATGCACACTTTCTAAGGTCTCAGCATTTTTTTTGGTATCATGGTGGCCAGAACTGTAGGAAGTATTCCAAGGGTGGCCTCACTAGTGTGATATGAAGTGGTATAAAGAGCCATGGTGGTGCAGTGGTTAGAATGCAGTATTGCAGGCTGACTCTGCCCACTGCCAGCAGTTCAATCCTGACCGGTTCAACGTTGACTCAGCCTTCCATCCTTCCAAGGTCGGTAAAATAAGGACCCAGATCGTTGGGGGCAACATGATGACTCTGTAAACTGCTTAGAGAGGGCTGTAAAACACTGTAAAGTGATATATAAGTCTAAGTGCTATTGCTATAAAAACCATTCCCACTGCCTGCCGTTCGATGCTGACTGGCTCAAGGTTGACTCTGCCTTCCATCCTTCTGAGGTCAGTAAAATAAGGACCCAGATTGTTGGGTGAAAGATGCTGACTCTGTAAACCACTTTCAAGATCTTGATGCTATCCCTCTGTTGATGTAGTTTGAAACTAAGGGAATGAAAATGTAAAGTAAGTTCATACAGAGAACTAAGCTTTATTTGGGTAGGGTAAAAAATTCACATTATTATTCCACGTCCTCTTCCCATTCATCTAATGCAATGCCCTTCATGAATTCTGCTGAATAGACAGTCACAGGACCTATTCTGGAGAGGAAAAATGAGAAATCACCTTTGGGTTGTGTTTCAAGCCAAAGCTATTTCCTTGCCTGCCGTCTTAATAGCAGCAAGGGGGAGAGGGGGCTTTCTTCCTGGTGTGAAATTATTCCTGAGCTCTTCTCACATTTTTTAATTTAACTCTGCTCCTTATAAGAAAAGTATGGTCATTTGGCACTGACGGAAATGCCTGCTTAAATTGTCATGATAGATGAATGAACACAGGTGAAATGTAGATAGAGAGGAGAACAGGCAGGGCTGGGAGGCGGAGTTAAACATGTCATCAGCTCAGAGTCCTTACGTTGCCACAAACAGTCTATTTCCAAACCTCTTGAATTTTGTTAACTCTTATCTAGTATCAATTTAATGCTGGCCTTAAATGACTAGATTCTTGTGGATAGAGGCATGAGCAATAAATTAACTGGAACTTAAGGTGTGGTCTTGATTATTTACGCCGGACAAGACTTTAGGTTTTAGGTAGAGTTTGGAATAGTTAATGCTGTAGGTAGGTCAGGCGGTTTGGTGGCTCAGTGGTTAAGATGCTGGGCTAGTGGTCTGGAAAGCCAGCAGCCCGGGTTCGAGACCCGAGCGCCGCACGATGGGGTGCTCTCCGGTCCTCGCCGCAGCTCCTGCCAACCTAACAGTTTGAAAGCATGCAAATGCAAGTAGATTAAATAGGTACCACTTTGATGGGAAGGAAACAGAGCTCTGTGATGTCACGCTGGCCACATGACTAAGGAAATGTCTTTGGACAGCATTGGCTCAATGGCCTTGAAATTGGGATGAGCACCACCCCGTGTGTGTGTGTGTGTGTGTGTGTGTGTGTGTGTGTGTGTGTGTGTGTGTGTGTGTGTGTGTAGTAGGCTAGGTCATACAGTATATGTGCATATATTTTAATCCGCAGTACAAACAGAAACAAACAGCAAGAAGGAACAGACTTGGGTTACTAAGAGAGAGGATTCTAAGTACACCCAGGGCTAAAATCTGTTGAGCACCATGGCACCACAGCTACAATTGTTCCTTAAATGAAAACTGGGCTTTAAATGATGTTTGGTAACAGGCAGCATCCATTCTGCCGCTCCCATCAATTTGGGTACTTCGCACACATCAGAGAACCACAAAAGTGCATCCATTAACGCCAAAATGGAGCCCGCTTAGAAAGGAGAAGAAGAATGAGAATATTATCTGCCTGTCCTTAAATAGAGCTTCGTAACTTGGAAGCTTGTAGAGTCGATTGTGCTTTTACAATTAGCTGGGATGACAGGACTCATCTCCCGTTTACAAATAAGCAAACAGCTAATTCCTAGAATTAAAACCGCAACGTCTTTTCTTTTTTCCTGGAATTCCACAAAGCAAATTATGCCGTTGAACATTTTCTCCCAAGTGGGGGGAAAGATTTAAAATTTATAGGCTCTGAAATGCTGAGTAACTAATCCCTACTTTCGAAATGTTAGCAATTCTCGGGCAAAAGAAAGTATGCAGAAAAATATTCAGCACATTATATGTTCTACAATCTTCAAAGACATGCTAGATAAGGCTCTGATATGGAACCAAAACTAGGTTTCTTTTGCTTCCAAACTCAATTTAAATAACATTCGTCCTTATTGTAGCCAAAGATTTATGTGGTTTTAGTAAATAGTTGATGTGTCTTGATATCATAGATATAAGTCTTGGCAACTGGCACGTACTTATGACAGTTGCACTGTCCCAGGGACACGTGATCCCCTTTTGAGACCTTCCAACAAGCAGAATCAATGGGGAACCCAGATTCACTTAACAACCATGTGTCTAACTCATCAGCTGAAGTGATTCACTTAACAACTGTGTCAAGAAAGTTTGTAAGATGGGGCAAAACTCGCTTAACACAGGTCTCGCTTAGCTGCAAAACCTTTGGGCTCAATTGTGGCCGCACGTTGAGGACTATCTGGTTAATAGCATGCAATCTGAGTACTGGGAAAACAACACCCATTTGCAACATTGTCAACACGCTATTCTTTCAACATCACAACTCCCAACAGCCTTTTAAATAAAACACTGGAATGATGGCGTGGCAGCTTTGAATCGCCCTCTTTCTACAAACGGACAGATGGATACAGAAAATACATTCTGAAATGTTGAAACCACTTCACATTTTGTTATTTTATTTTGGTTTTTTTTTTCAGAGAGAAAAATAAGGTGAGATTATTACACACACACCCCTACAATATCGGGAGGAGGATCAACTGATTACTTTATCTTGCTCTGTCCTGATGATGGGTGAGAGGCAGTACATTGGCTGGCGATGTTCTCAGCATCAAGCAATCATCGGAAGTTAAACAGGTTGAGAAAATACCGTGGTTAGCTGGCACCCTGCATGCTCCCAGTTCATTCCTACATCCAGAGTAGAGCAAGTAAACTCACACTACTCAGGCCAGCTAGCAAAAAAAAATTTAGCTTATACTACAACATCAGCAAATAACAAAACCACTGAGTGGTAAAAGACACGCACAACAGCACCGAATTTTCATTACTGAAGGTCTATATATTAAAAGGACGAAGAAACATTCAGAAGAGCTGCAAGCAATAGTTGGGTGGTTAGCATGGACGATCCCTTTTATTCCAGCCTTAACCCCTCCATATGTGTACAATGGCAGTTGTGAGGCTAGCCTGAAGCTGCCTGACCTAAAGACGAAGCAGGCACAGAAGCCAGGTGGATAAAAGCCAGAAATCTCACCTAAAAGATTCCTTCAGGAGATAGAGAAGAAGGAACTAAGTTGTCAAGGGAACAAAGGAAAAAAATGTCAACTGAACCAGACCTAAGAAGTTGGACCACAATCCCATCCACAGCTACCAGCTGTGTAAATCTATCAGAGTTTGTTGCATAAAAATCAAAATCAGAAGCACAGACAGAGCAGACAATCACAGAGCGGGCTGAGAGTACAGAGTGGAAGAGTAGAGAGTGGAGACTGGAGCCACACCCAGCCTTAAGCTTAAGTATTCAGTTTCGATTCTCTGCACAGACTCAGAAGTGGTTAGCTCCTATTGGCTGATTCAGTTGAATCCTTTGGGCTGCAAGGAGATCAAATCAGCCAATCCTGAAGGAAATCCAACCCTGATGTTCTTTGGTCGGATAGATCCTGAAGGTGAAGCTCAAATACTTTGGCCACCAAATTGAGAAGAGAAGACTCCTTGGAGAAGAGCCTGATGTTGGGAAAGATGGAAGACAAAAAGAGAAGGGGACAGCAGAAGATGAGATGGTTAGACGGGGTCATCGACTACAATGGCCGTGAATTTGGGCAAACTCTGGGAGACAGTGGAGGACAAGGGGGCTTGGCGTGCCCTGCTCCACGGAGCTGACTCAGACCCAACTTAGCAACTGAACAACAACAATTTTCTGGCTGCGAGTGAGTGACCATATGCCGAACCTGGGAGCACGTTTAACACAATGGAATAGAGATGGAAAGTGGGACACCAGGTGTTCCTTCCTTGTTCTGCACCAAAAAGGAAACTATTTGGTGGGTGGGGATAATGCCCAAATCCAAAATAAAAGCTTTATTGGCTTCAAACTTTTGGAGAGAGAGAGATGGGGAAAGGCAGATATCAAACTTCCTGATGGCTCAAAACTCCACACAAATTCTTAACTATTCCTAGTGATGATGTGTCGAAGCTTTTTCCCCAAACTATAAAGCTCCTTTGGGACGGATAATAGGCCGTTTTCTTAAAAATGATATTTCAGCAATAATCAAAACGTCAATCCCCAAATTGGAAATGCTTTGAGGCAGGACTCTTCATCCCCGCATTAATTTTCAGAATATGCAACTCACGCATAAGCCTTCTTAAGCATGCTTTTTTTCTCCATAAATTTAATATTTTTTAAAAGAAAAAAAAGGGATTTGGAGCTCCATTCACATCAAAAGAAGTCGGTCCGACAAAGACCTTAAAACTGAATTGGTGAAATCAGAAAAGCTCCCTAGAGTCTTAGCGTCCTTCTGCCTCTCATGCAAAGCGGAACGCTAGAGAATTGATGCTACCATCCTCAAATCTTTCTCTTCAAAAGAATGTCAAAGCGAGGAAACTCCAAAGCGAGAATTTTTGAGGGCTGCCGCCGAAAGTTAGTAAACCTATTAGGTGACACAAAAAGAACTGAGATTAGCCTGCCCAAAAAGAAAACAGTTGGGCCGCTAAAAAGACAACAACAACAACAAAACACAACTACACACGCCATGAGTACCACTCTATTTGCAGTGACTTGTTATAAAGCTCTCCTAGAAGAAAGGCAAGCAACCCAGATGTGTTGTTCAGTTGGCAACTGGACTTTCTTAGTTGTTTTTTTAACAGAGTAACAAAGTTGGAAGGGATCTTGGAGATCCTCTAGTCCAACCCCCTGCTCAGACAGGAAACCCTCTACCGTTTCAGACAAATGGCTCTCCAATCTCTTCTTTAAAACTTCCAGTGTTGGAGCACCCACAACTTCTGGAGGGAAGCCCTTCCACGGATTAATTGTTCTCACTGTCAACAAATTTCTCCTTATTTCTAAGTTGCTTCTCTCCTTCATTAGAGAGCGCACTTGGAATGCTGCCTCCAGTTTTGGTCACCATAATATTAAAAAAAAACCATGTGGAGATTCTAGGAAGAATGCAGAGAAGAGCAACAAAGATGATTAGGGAACTGGAGGCTAAAATATACGAAGAAGAGTTGCAGGAATGGGTAATAGGTATGTCTAGTCTAGTGAAAAGGAGGACTAGGGTGACATGATAGCAGCGTTCCAAATATTTGAGGGGCTGCCACAAAGGAGAGGGAGTCAACCTATTCTCCAAAGCACCTGAAGGTTGGTCAAGAAACAATGGGTGGAAACTAAGCAAGGAGAGAAGCAACCTTGAATTAAGAAGAAACTTCCTAATGGTGGGAACAATCAACCAGTGGAACAACTTGCCTCCAGAAGTTGTGGGTGCTCCATCACTGGAAGTTTTCAAGAAGAGACTGGACAGCCATTTATTGAAATAGTATAGGTTCTCCTGCTTGAGTAGGGGGTTGAACTAGAAGACCTCCAAGGTCCTTTCCAATTTTGTTATTCTCTATGAAGTCTGTCTGAAGCCAGAACGTACAGTGATATGGTGGCTTTTCACAAAAAGGACTCCTCATTCTGAAAATGGGATCCATCACTCAAATGTGAGATTCATGCTACATTGGCAGAGGCCTCCATGTTCAATTCCTGGTATTTCTAGCTTCAAAGGGATCTTGATGTGCATGGTTTTAGAGTGTTACCAAATATAAGGTCCAAGCTATGGACATATGAAACTTGTCCTAAGCTATGATTGAGATTTATCGTGGTGGGTCTAAGGATGGTGGACTTGTTGGGCAGCTTCGGAAGGTTTACCAAGAAAGCCAGAGCCGTACAGATGACCTCTAGAGGTGCAGATAAACAAGTGCTTCTTTCTTTCTCTTTCTTTCTTTCTTTCTTTCTTTCTTTCTTTCTTTCTTTCTTTCTTTCTTTTCTTTCTCTCTCCCTCCCTTTCTCTTTCTCTTTCTCTTTCTTTCTTTCTTTCTTTCCCTCCCTCTTTCTTTCTTCTTTCTTTCTTTTCTTTCTCTCTCCCTCCCTTTTTCTTTCTTTCTCTTTCTCTCTCTTTCTCTTTCTTTCTCTTTCTCTTTCTCTTTCTTTCCCTCCCTCTTTCTTTCTTTCTTTCTTTCTTTCCTTTCTTTCTTCTTTCTTTCTTTCTTTCTTTCTTTTCTTTCTCTCTCCCTCCCTTTTTCTTTCTCTTTCTCTTTCTCTTTCTCTTTCTCTTTCTCTTTCTCTTTCTCTTTCTTTCCCTCCCTCTTTCTTTCTTTCTTTCCCTCCATCCCTCTTTCTTTCTTTCCTCCCTTCCTTCCTTCCTTCCTTCCTTCCTTCCTTCCTTCCTTCCTTTTTCTTTCTTTCTTTCTTTCTTTCTTTCTTTCTTTCTTTCTTTCTTTCTTTCTTTCTTTCTTTCTTTCTTTCTTTCTTTCTTTCTTTCTTTCTTTCTTTCCTTTTCTTTTCTTTTCTTTTCTTTTCTTTACTTTCTCAGGTTTTAAATCTACCCAGGAAAATAGCTGCTTTAGCAGCTAGCATTTCCAAGATCTAAAGTTAGATTTCAATGCATCCCATCTTTTTTTTACATTCAATAATTTGATCGCTGATTACTTTACCTGCTATTTGGGGAATGTCTAAAAGGACGGAAGCTTTTGTGCAGAAAACTAAAGACTAAATGCCTGACATTTCCACACAATAGACCGAGGGATTTCTCAGAATTGCCTTCAATAGGAGGTTTGCCGCAGCGGCCCAGGAACAAATCCTACTGACCTTTGAAAACCAGAAAGAAATCTCCACTTATTCAGCCAAAGAATGGAGCTCTTAGTCTCCCTGAAGCCATTCATTCACTCTTCTTTCTTTTCCCCTTCTCTCCCGGCTTCTCTTTTTTCGCTCTTCCCTTTGATTAGGCAGCACGCCATGGCGAGGGAGAGAAAGAAAATGCTGTGAGAATAAGAGGCCATCTCCGCATCTTTAAATATCTAGCTTATTAGGAGGAGGAGGAGACGGCAGGCACGCAATCCAGCATCCTTCAAACATCCCTTGGCAGACAGTCATACCTGATTTGTTATTTACTTATTTATTTAGAACATTTATTTAGCTGCCTACTTTAGGAGATGACCAAGCTGAGCCTGAGGGAGGGGTCAAATGCATCATAAGTCATGAGTTTCTGCGTGCCCACAAGATATCTAAGTCCATGCCACCTTGAATGCCACTCTACTCTACTCTACTCTACTCTACTCTACTCTACTCTACTCTACTCTACTCTACTCTACTCTACTCTACTCTACTCTACTCTACACTACACTACACTACACTACACTACACTACACTACACTACACTACTGTAGTCACTACTCTATTCTAGTCTGTATTCTATTCCAGGCTATTCTAGTCTATTATAGTCTCTATCCTATTCTACTCTAGTCTCTATCCTATTCTATTGTATTGTATTGTATTCTTGTCTACTCTAGTCTATTCTCTATTCTATTCCTATTCCTAGTCTACTGTAGTCTACTCTACTCTAGTCTATTCTCTATTCTATTCCTATTCCTATTCCTAGTCTAATGTAGTCTACTCTAGTCTACTCTAGTCTAGTCTATGTCTATTCTATTCTATTTTATTCTATTCTATTGTATTCTTGTCTTCTCTAGTCTATTCTCTATTCTATTCCTATTCCTAGTCTACTTTAGTCTATTCTACTCTACTCTACTCTATGTCTATTCTATTCTATTTTATTCTATTGTATTGTATTCTTGTCTACTCTAGTCTATTCTCTATTCTATTCCTATTCCTATTCCTAGTCTACTGTAGTCTACTGTAGTCTAGTCTATTCTCTATTCCCGTAATTGCGAACCCATGGCACGCGTGCCATATCTGAGGGCACACGAGGCGTTGCCCTATGTCAGCTCCAGTGCACATGCGCGCGCTGACCAGCTGATTTTCAGCCTTCAGGAAGGCCATTTTTGCCCTCCCCAGGCTTCAGGAGGGGCACATGCGTGGGGATATGCACATGCACAGTGTGGCGTGCGTGGGGGGGGTTGTGTGATGGCACTCCCATTTTTGGCACACACGAGGAAAAAGGTTCATCATCACTGCACTATTCTATTCTCTATTCTATTTTCTACTCTCCTCTATTCTATTCTCAAATATTCTCAAATAATCTTTAAGAAATAAACAAAAACCTAACTTTTTCCCCAGCTTTCTTAAGCTAGAAAGTATTCTTCACAAAGACATGCACCTGATTGTCGAATAGTGTGAGGTTGTCTGATACAACTGAAGCCGTGTTCTTAAGTATCCCACTTTAGATTATAGCTATATGCCCATCTATACAGAAAGCAGCCGCACCGAACTCCAGCCTATAGAAAACGAGAATGCCAAATAAAATACTGGGCTGGAATCTTCTCTTTGAGATGCTATCTCATAGCAAATGTCTCCAATCCATTATGCAGCCTAACAGATGTGCGAGTTGATCTTCAGCCAAGATATGAGATGAATCACAGCTGGGAAGTTGTGCTAATGTTTAAATCAGAGGAACCTCAGCCATTAAATAAAGACTGGGGGTTGAATGAAAGCTTTGATCAGGATGGAGATGTCAGTCAAACTCAATTAAGTCACACAAGCAGGACAAGGGCAGGTGTGGGAGGGACAGAGTTGGGGTAGACACCAGGAGAGAGGCCATCAAGATATGCCAGGCAGAATCAGAGGCGTAAGTCCAACGGGGGATTTTGCAGTGTTGAAAACTGAAGCGACATCATTTCACAGACAGAAGGCAGAGATGGCTCAGGGGGGGAGGAAGACCATCAAGGAAAAGAGAATATGGCTCAGTGGAGTTTGAGGACCTCAATTCCCACCACTTGTGAGGCAGGGATGGAGGGATTCTTCATTCTCTAGACTAGGGCTGTCAAACTCACGCGCCATGGGCCAGATGCGTCATGCACTGGCCACGCCCCCGCCTGGTTTAGCGAAGGTATGTCACATGACGCCCCTGTGACGATGTGAGTTTGACACCCCTGCTCTAGACCATGAGAAAAGAAGATGTTGAGTAACCGAACCTCTTGCCAGTGGTGCACAAAGACCCATGTGCAAAGTAATAGGTGTATGTGGGGTCCATGGTGCTCTCGGAGCTTGATTGTTTTCTTGATGACATTTTATTACCGAAGTAAGTAACCTCATCAGTTCTAGAAGGGAGCGTGGTTTGCGTTCCATTTAGCAATAGCAATAGCACTTTTTTTTAATTTCTTTGGTTTTCTTATATGCCGCCCAACTCCCGAGGGACTCTTAGACTTATATATCGCTTCATAGTGCTTTACAGCCCTCTCTAAGCGGTTTACAGAGTTCAGCCTCTTGCCCCCAACAATCTGGGTCCTCTTTTTACCCACCTCGGAAGGATGGAAGCCTGAGTCAACCTTGAGCCGGTGAGATTTGAACAGCTGAACTGCTGAACTAGCAATCAGCTGAAGGTCGCAGTGCTGCTTTTAACCACTGCGCCACCTCGGCTCCTATATACCAGTGGCTTCTTTCTCGGTGTTAGTGGATGTGGTCTTGGTGTTTTCTTGATTAGGCTGTTGTTTACTGAGTTGGTCATTCCTTGAATGGGTATTGGGTTTCTGAATGGTATGTAGATATTGCACAACACATGGAGAGACTTCACCGTACTTTCAACTGGGACATTGGGAGCATCCGAAACCAAGCTAAATCCAAAAAGTCTACAAAATTCTTGGAAGCCGGGTACGCAGATAAATCAGCCATCAACAGGCACATAGAGATAAATAACATCTACATACCATTCAAAAGAGACAATTAAAAAACCCCAATGCCTCCTGACCAACAATCAACACTCAGATATGCAAAGGTTAATTAACACCAAGAGGTAAACGCTGCAGGCCTTGCAAACTAGATTGAGGTAATTCCCAGTTGAAATTTCAAGGTCGGTATGTTTTAGAACATCTGATGGATTGAGGGAATACCAATGCAGGCAAACAACTGAGCAGTAAACAACAGCCTAATCAAGAAACCACCAAGAACACTCATGCCAACATTGACAGGACAAGCCACTAGTGTATAAAATGAGAGCAAACCCCACTCCCTTCTAGCACTGATGATGCTACCTAGTTGGGTAATGAAATGTCTGCAAAAAAAAACAACCAAACTCAGAGAGCACCAAGAACCCCACAGTTCTCCTCCTCCTCCTCCTCCTCCTCCTCCTCCTCCTCCTCCTCCTCCTCCTCCTCCTCCTCCTCTTCCTCCTCCTCCTCCTCTCAACAATCTCCACTCCCTTCTAGCACTGTTGATGTCACCTAGTTGGGTAATGAAACGTCTGCAAAAAAAACAATCAAGCTCAGAGAGCACCAAAGACCCCACAGTTCAACTCTGAGCTACAAATATTTTCTTCAGTTGGTAATAGATGTTTTTTGAGGCATAGCAATAGCAATAGCACTTAGACTTATGTACCGCTTCATAGTGCTTTCCAGCCCTCTCTAAGCGGTTTACAGAGTTCAGCATATTGCCCCCAACAATCTGGGTCCTCATTTTACCCACCTCGGAAGGATGGAAGGCTGAGTCAACCTTGAGCCTGGTGAGATTTGAACAGCTGAACTGCTGAACTAGCAGTCAGCCTGCAGTGCTGCATTTAACCACTGCGCCACCTCGGCATCCCCAAGATGGATTTGGTTCCTATTATTGAAGTCGTTAATGAGCACTAACACACTGTACACAATAATAGTGCCATTTCATGAATACAATAATTTCCACTTTTACACTCCGGATAGGTTACTTCATAATTCATCATGAGCAAGCTGTTACTTTCACCGACGAGGAATTCAGTTCATACATTTCCCGTCAGGGGACCAGGAAGCGAATCGTATGGAGAGAGACCAAAACAGCTGAGAAAGTAAGTAAGGATGATAGCTCTCTTTGAAAAGATGTCACCCAAGGAAAAAAAAAAATAAGAAGGCAGGATTTGGACTAATTGGCTGAAGTTGCAGGACGGCAAGTTCCGAGGGAATATTAGAAGAAGAAGAAAACTTCCTATCAGCAAAAAAAAAAAAAAAAAAAAAAAAACAATTCAATGGTGAAACCAATGACCCAGAGACGTCACTGGGTAGGTTAACCAGAATCGATTAGGGCAGTGTTTCTCAACCTTGGCAGTTTGAAGATGTGTGGACTTCAACTCCCAGAATTCCCCAGCCAGCGTTGCTGGCTGGGGAATTCTGGGAGTTGAAATCCACACATCTTCAAACTGCCAAGGTTGAGAAACACTGGATTAGGGATTCCTAGATGGAGCAGGGACTTGGATTTAATGGCCTAATTGCCCCTTTCAAATAGGGGGATTCTCTGTATCTGAGTGACTCCAGGTTCCTCTCTCCAATGTTAAACTGGACATTCTGGCTGAGCTGGTGAAGGATCCAACTTTTGAGGTGGGACTGGAGTGGAACATTGACTTTGTATACCCTACAACATACCCACAACAACACATTGGCAAAAAGAATCAGAATACAAAATACAAACTTGGAGGAAACGAACTTGTAGATGACCCTCACTCTGTCAAAGACCTTGGAGTACTCATATCCAACGACCTAAGTGCTAGAGCCCATTGTAACAACATTGCCAAAAAGGCACTAAGAGTTGTTAATCTAATCTTGCGTAGCTTCTTCTCTGGCAATATTACACTGCTAACCAGAGCATACAAAACATTTGCTAGACCAATTCTGGAATACAGCTCACCTGTCTGGAACCCGCACTGCATATCGGACATTAATACAATCGAGAGAGTCCAGAAATATTTCACAAGGAGAGTCCTCCACTCCTCTGCTCGCAATAGAATACCTTATTCCACCAGACTTGAAATATTGGGATTAGACAATCTACAACTACATCGCTTCCAATCTGATCTAAATGTAGTTCATATACCAAAATGTCCTTCCTGTCAATGATTACTTCAGCTTCAACTGCAGCAATACACGAGCACGTAATAGATTCAAACTAAATGTAAAGCGCTCCAAACTCGACTGCAGAAAATACGACTTCAGCAACAGAGTGGTCAATGCCTGGAATGCACTACCTGACTCTGTGGTTTCTTCCCCAAACCCCCAAAACTTTAACCTTAGACTGTCTACAGTCGACCTCTCCCCATTTCTAAGAGGTCTGTAAGGGGCATGCATTACCGTCCCTGTCCTACTGTCCTATTGTCCTCTTTTATCGTTACTTTTTACTTATGTTATGTTTATGCAAACTACTACTATCCTATACATGTTTGACAAATAAATAAATAAATAATAAAAATAACAACGCATGGACACCTTCAACTGAGAGGTCCTTGGTGCTCTCTGAGCTTCATTGTTTTCTTGCAAACGTTTCATTACTCAAACTGGGTAACATCATCAGTGCTAGATCATCAGTGCATCATCATCATCATCATCATCTAGTACTGATGATGTTACCTAGTTGGGTGATGAAACGTCTGCAAGAAAACCACCAGGCTCAGAGAGCACCAAGGACTCCTCGTTTCAACCCTGAGCTACAAACATTCTCCTTTATTGGTAAAACATTCAGTTTCTAAGTGGTGGAGTATTTATTACTGCTTCTCCACATCAAGACTGTTCCTTGTCGTTCTCAGGGAAGACTTGAATTAAATTTGCCATTAATTACATACGATGGCTTCCCAGGAAGGAGTGCCTATTCAGTTGTGAATAATGTCCTTTGTCACCAGTCCCTTTAGCAAGCATCCATCTCCCTCTCCTCTCCTTCTCCCTTTCCTCTCCTCTCCTCTCCCCTCCTTCGCCTCTCCTCTCCCTTCCCCTCACCCTCCCTGTCCCTCTTCTCCCCCTCTCCTCTCATTGTGCTCTCCTTTCCCTTTCCCTTTCCCTCTCCTCTCCCCTCCTTCTCCGTCCCTCTTCTATCCCTCTCTGTCTCACTCTCCTCTCCTCCCTTTTCCTCTCCCCCTCTCTCCTCTCCTCTATCTCTCCTCTTCTCTCCTTCTCTCTCTCTCTCCTTTCCCTCTCCCTCTCCTCTCTCTCTTCCCCTCTTCTCCCTCCCTCCCTCTTTCTTCTTTCTTTCTTTCTTTCTTCTTTCTTTCTTTCTTTTTTCTTTTCTTTTTTCTTTTCTTTTCTTTTTTCTTTCTTTCTTCTCTCTCTCTCTCTCTCTCTCTCTCTCTCTCTCTTTTCTCTCTCTCTCTCCCTCTCCCTCCCTCCCTCCTCCCCCTCTCTCTTCTTTGGCATGATAGACCCCAGTAGTCAGACAAACTCACAAAAATACCATATTTCAAACGTTCCCCCTATATGTCATTAGACTAGATCACTGCCTTTCCCAAAATAATACCTTCTCAGTCCACTAATCTGTTAAGCTCTTTCTCCTTGGACCTTTGCAGTGAAGGCATTGCTACATAGCAACGACACTTCTTAGAACATCTGATGGATGCCAACCTTGAAATTTCAGACTGGGAATTACCTCAATCGAGTTTGCAAGGCCCGAAGCATTGAGAGAATGCATTCACCCCGAGAGCAAACACTAATAAGCTTTACATCTCAACCAACAGGGTCATGCAACAATCTATACTCTCTCCAGCTCACATACAAAAGTGATGGAGGAAGGGGGGGAAAGGGGGTTCAAATCTTTGAATACTTAGAGCTCTAACAGAATAACACAGATGGAAGGGACGTTGTAGGTCATCTAGTCCAACCCCCCGCTCAAGCAGGAGACCCTGCACCATTTCTGACAGATGGCAGTCCAGTCTCTTCTTGAAAGCCTCCAGTGATGAAGCTCCCACAACTTCTGAAGGCAACTTCTGTTCCATTGAATATAGAATACCAGAGTTGGAAGGGACCTTGTAGGTCATCTAGTCCAACCCCCTGCCCAAGCAGGAGGCCCTACATCATTTCTGACAGATGGCAATCCAGTCTCTTCTTGAAAGCTTCCAGTGATGAAGCTGGATGAAGGCAACTTCTGTTCCATTGGCCGATTGTTCTCACTGTCAGAAAATTTCTCCTTATTTCTAGATCAGTGTTTTTCAACCTTGGCAGTTTGAAGATGTGTGGACTTCAACTCCCAGAATTCCCCAGCCAGCAACGCTGGCTGGGGAATTCTGGGAGTTGAAGTCCACACATCTTCAAACTGCCAAGGTTGAGAAACACTGTTCTAGACTGAAGAAATTTTCAATTTCTTTCCCTTCTTTGAAATTTTCAATTTCTTCGACTATCTAAGCAATCTAAACACTCTTGCAAGTCAATCTCCATTCCAGTGACATCACAGAGAAGCCCATATAGGTTTCTTGGCAATTTTTTGTCACTGATTTTTCAACTTTCCTGAGCAACCGGAGGCTGATGCATTTCATGGTAACTACTCACGCAGATCTAACCCTGCTCAACTTTTTCAAGGTCGGCTAGCTGCTGCCATCTGTTGTGAGTGATGAGTATTACAGATTAAAAAATAGGATCATAAGACCTATAAAATGTCCCTAGAAAACTGCTGGCTCCCGTTTTTTTATTGCACATAACTTTGATTGGATTTCATTTAATTAATGAGACAACTATTTCAGTATTTCAGCAATTTGGGGAAGAAAAAATGCATTACTTTCACTTTTAAATGGATGGGTGAGGTATTTATAACCAAATAAATAAATGCGTTGTTTTATGCAAACGCATAAAATCAAACTACGGTGTATTCTAAACTGCTTCCAGAACAAAACAATCTCTTCATCTGCATATAAGACATCACTATTAAAAAGAAATACTTGCTCCCAGAAATGCATAAATAGAAGACGTTGCCATTTTAGAAACAGAATATTTATGCAACATTTTACCATTTGCATCCACATCTTTTGTTTATAGATTTGTTTAATGCAGACACATGCGTATGCAAATGTATTCTAACAATGATTTTTCTCTGCATTTTGGGTCCTAAACTCCTTTTTTACGACCTTGTCATCTCTTAATTCGGGGTAAAGTAGGGGCAACTGGAAGGAGCTGAGCATTTACTGACCGGCTGCCCTTCCTGATGCCTATGTGGAGTTCACAGTAGATATTTTCTCTTTGCGCCCAAGGAGAGAAATATCTGCTGCTATCTAGGATTAGCCACTGTGGTGATTCGCTTAACAATGGTGGCAAGAAAGGTCGTAAAAGGGGACCAAAATTCACTTAAGAAACATCTCGCTTAGCCACATAAAGTTTGGGCTCGTCGTAAGTCGAGGAAAATCTGTGCTACCCAATACTTCCACCCCAATGTCTATGGAAGTGAAGGTGTAAAGATATAGGTAGACCTTGAGTTACAACCATAACGGAGCCAGCCCAACATGATTGCAACTCATGACGCCCTGAGTCCTTCGGGAGTTGGGCGGCATATAAGAATAACAAAATAAATAAATAAATAATGACAGTCATAAAGTGGGTCACCGGTGTGACTGACCACATTTTACAATTTTTTTAAGGTGTTCGGTGAAACCATCATAAAACAGGATCATGTGACCACAAATCACTGCAAACAACTTTAATTGCTGCCTGGTTTGTTTAGCGTCTTAAGTTCAGCCATGTGGACCGCAGGGTTGGGGACCACTGTAACTTAAAAAACAGTCACTAAGTGAACGGTTATAAATTGAGAATCACCTGTACTAGCTTTGGCTCTTAAATCACACACACACACACACACACACACACACACACACACACACACACACACACACACACACACACACAGGGATTGAATCTGCAAAGTGCTTCAGGAGGCTAGGAAACAGCCTCGAAATATTTATCACCGTTGCAATAAATAAAGCTACGTCCCTGGGGTGATTTAAGAATTTTTTTTTGTCTAATTTAGTACCCCTCCTGAATCTCTTCCATAATCGCCAAGGGAAATCAAGAAAAATAAAAAGTTTGAAAAACTGTCAGAATCCAACAGGCGAGGTCACAGGCTGGGTCCTGCCCCGTTTTATTTCCTACAACTCCGATTACACGCCTCCTCCTCCTGCGAGTAAATCTTCCCCTCGAACAGAAATAAAAGAATAATGGGGAACTGTTTTCTTAAATAATCTTGTTAACAAACCTCCGTAAATAACTTTCTCCTTGCATGGGGAATTTTTAATTTGTGATGTGCCCCATTTAGCAATGTCATTAAATATACTTGGTGGCTTTTAATTGGTTTCCTTATCAAGGCTAGGAATGAGAAAGGTTGCAAGGCACCGAGTGAGCAGGGAGGGGCGAAGCAAAACAGCGGAGCTGTTAAAGCTAATTTGTGGGGGCTAATTTGCTCGCCTAATATCAATTCCAGAAAAATGTCATAGGTTTCCAGGCGCCGGAAAGGGAAAAACCTGAAATTGTTAACAGGACCAGTGTTAAAAGGAGAATCGTGGGAGGATAAGGGGAAAAGTGACCAGAATTCATTATGTAGAAAGAGATGGGGAATATATATTAGCCATTTACAGGAGGGGGGGAAAAAGTTTGGCAGTAGTTTGTTGCAAATTCATTGCTCGAGCGTTTTTACACCCTACCGTTAAATTAATTGGCTTCAGAGTGGTGCGGTGGCGTAGAGGTGGAACTCTGGCCTCACAATCAGGAGGCTGTGAGTTCGATCCTAGGTAGAGGCAGATATTTCTCTCTCTGGGCACAATGAGAATGTATCTGCTGAACAAAACTCCGCATTAGCAACAGGAAGAGCATCCGGCCAGTAAACACTCTGCTAGCTCCATTCAGTTGCCCAGACTCCACCCTACAAGGGATTATGGGGTCATTAAATGATGATGATGATTGATGATTGATGATGATTAAATTAATTGGCTTGTTACAGCTGAGATATGGCGAGATGAACAAATACTTTGTCTAAGAAGCAGGAAATAAGCGTCCCATTGCAGAGATAGATAGACGAGTACCATAAGGTTCAAAATATGGCTACTGGCGTTAGACTGCCATATTTCCTAACCTTTCTGGAGATTTCCAAAAGTTGCTTAAGAAAAGAAAAGAAAAATTGGTCCAAAGAATCTCAGAAAAGGAGATTTCTAAATGAATTGGATCCAGAAAGAGCCTCTTGCGAAGATCTTCACCCATATGTTGGGGGTCAGGCTGTTCTCTATGGCACCAGAAAGCCAAACAAGGAATAATGGATGGAAGCTGACCAAGGAGAGATTCAACCTGGAAGTGAGGAGAAACTTTCTGACGGTGAGAGCGATCAACCAGTGGAACAGCTTGCCAGTGGAGGTTGTGAGAGCCCCAACACTTGCGACCTTCAAGGAGAGACTGGACTGCCATCTGTCTCAAATGGTGTAGGAACTCCTGCTTGAGCAGGGGGTTGGACTAGATGACCTACAAGGTCCCTTCCAACTCTAATAATAAATCTAAATCTGAGTCTGGTTTCACACACAGATTCCACGGCTTAAGATCAATGGATATAAAAAAAAGACAATGGTTCATTTTTTAGAAAATATCACTCTTTTTCTAGGTCTCCTGTTATCTAATTCTATACTTTCGTAGTCAGTCATTCTGAAACTGGGATTCAAAATGGGTCGGTCAACAGGATCCAGAGGTTTGATCTTCTGAGCTTTTTGACTTGTGTTGGAGCCCATCTACAGGGAATTTCTCTCTGGCAGAGTGTATACTTTGAGCGGTTCTATGCATCGTACTTATGTGGTGCCTGGTTGTTCATGTGTGGCTTTTTAGTTGTTGGGTGGGATGTTGACGGCTGGCTATTCAATCCCTGGCTGTTGTTTCCTTGTGCTACCAAGCCAGTACCTGATAAGATGGGGATAAATCAGCACACCTGTTGACTAACAAGATGCCCGTTTCCCAGCCTTCAATCATTTCCCTGGGCTATTTTTGTACCTGCTCAGCCGACAATCTTAGTAGTTAAGAAATTGAATGCATGTCCTTGTTCATTGCAATACAAGGCTACCAATGACTTCGGGCCTCTTTGTCTGACTGCTCGCTTGTGTTCTTGCAGTCTGTAACCCACCACTCACATTCATGGGGTTTTTCAACAAAACCTTACCAGGTATTCTTTTTATAGAGAATGGTGTGGCTAGCAATAGCACTTAGACTTATATACTGCTCCATAGCATTTTAGCAATAGCACTTAGCACTTAGACTTATATACCACTTCATAGTGTTTTACAGCCCTCTCTAAGCTGTTCAGCATATTGCCCCCAACAATCTGGGTCCTCATTTTACCGACCTCAGAAGGATGGAAGGCTGAGTCAACCTTGAGCCGGTGAGATTTGAACAGCTGAATTGCTGAACTAGTAGGTTGCAGTGCTGCTTTTAACCACTGCGCCACCTCGGCTCCTTTTTTACAGCTGTCTCTAAGCGGTTTACAGAGTTCAGCATATTGCCCCCAACAATTTGGGTCCTCATTGTACTGACCTTGGAAGGATGGAAGGATGAGTCAACCTTGAGCTGGTCAGGATCGAACTCCTGGAGTGACCAGTGAGTTAACCTGCATTCTAACCACAGTACCACCACGCCTAATGTCTTTCAAAATCAAATTAGAAAAAGTGCAGAGGAAAGCAACCAGATGATCAGGGAACTGGAGACTAAAACGTATGAAGAGCAGTTGCAGGAACTGGGCATGGATAGTCTAGCGAAGAGAAGGACCAGGGGAGACATGATAGCAATGTTCCAATATTTGAGGGGCTGCCACACAGAGGAAGGGGTCAAGCTATTCTCCAAAGCACCCAAAGGACAGACAAGAAACAATGGATGGAAACTGATCAAGGAGAGATTCAACCTAGAAATAAGGAGGAACTTTCTGACAGTGAGAACAATCAACCACTGGAACAGCTTGCCCTCGGAAGTTGAGGAAACTTCATCACTTGAGACTTTCAAGAAGAGATTGGACTGCCATTTGTCAGAAATGGTGTAGGGTCTCCTGCTTGAGCAGGGGGTTGTACTAGATGACCTACAAGGTCCCTTCCAACTCTATTAATCTGTAAATCTGTAAAATCTATGTTTTCCTGAGAACTTAAAGATTGGATGGCCACAATGTGCACAGATCTCCCATATGAATAGACAGCTGCTGACTGATTGCATCATGACCTATATTTAGACAATATATTTTTTAAAAAAAGGAAAGATTTTTTTTAAAAAAAGTAAATCCAGAAACGATCAGGTGATACGAAGGAAAAACTGGTTGTATGTTGCGTCACACGAATACAATTTAGCACGGTGCCATTTCCAGTTAAGGCTAAAAAAAGGACCTTCTACCAACGCCTTATAGAATTCCTGCAGAGACAGTGCTCAACTCATTAAAGAAATATAAAGATGCTTTTTCTGCAGCTATATATACTGTATACCGTATTTTTCGGAGTATAAGATGCACCTTTTTCCCCCCTAAAAGAGGCTGAAAATTTGGGTGCGTCTTATACTCTGAATGTAGCTTTTTCGAAGCTTTTTTCCAGCTAACTAGGTGCTAACGATCTTCCCAGCTCTTACCTTGCAGGCTCTTTCATTGTTACTCTCTCCAAAGAATGTTTTTCGAGCCCTAAGTCTTTGCAGGGTTTTTTTCATTGCTTTACTTGCTCCGAATAAGTTTTGTTGTAGCCCTAATGAGGTGCTAATGATCTTCCCAGCTCTTACCCTGCAAGCTTTTTCATTGTTACTCTCTCCAAAGAATATTTTTCCAGCCCTAAGTCTTTGCAGGGTTTTTTTCATTGCTTTACTTGCTCCGAATAAGTTTTTTTGTAGCCCTAACCAGGTGCTATCTTCCCAGTTCTCACAGGCTTGCAGGCTCTTTCATTGTTACTCTCTCGGAAGAAGGTTTTTTTAAGCCCTAACCAGGGGATAAAATAATGTGCTGAAGCTGAACAGACTAAGGATGCTAGCTGGTAGGCAAGATTTTTCCCCCTATTTTCCTCCCAAAAAATTAAGGTGCGTCTTATAGTCCGAAAAATACAGTATATGGAATATTCCATTCTTTGGAAAGTACCCATTTCATATTTTTGTATACCAAAAGATTGTTGGATAGCACAAAAGCTACAGTCATCTTTGGTGGTGGTGGTGGTGAAACAGGTCATCTTTTAAAAATAAGAATGATTTATATTTTGTGGCTTCCATATGTTCTTTTCCATGGCTTCACAAGCTCTGGATTCCAAACCATTTAAACAAATAATGTCTCCCTTTCCTTAATATTTTGCTTACAGAGTCAAGGATGTCCGGTGTCTCGTGCCCACGTATCAAGAACATACAAAAGCACGTAAGAGTCAAAACGAAGAGTATCTCCTTCCCATTTTATCCCTCAGAAAAAGTAAAGTTTCGATGTGAAGACTCCTTTGGGTTCAGTTCTTTGTTAAGTGAGCCGTTCCACTTTAGTCATGCCGTTGTCGAGAAAAGGCTAGGAAAATGGAGGTAGAAAAAAAGACGCTGCAACCACGAAGGCGATCGGTAAGAGGAAAGTAGAACAAGTCACTACATGGTGCTCTCTCTGTTGTTGAAAACACAGTTGTGTTCTAAAATATTAGCCATCAGATGAAGCTGATGTGGAAACTCCACACACTGGCATAAGTGCACACATGCAGGGAAAGGCACACAGCACATGTGGAAGAAAAGTTTCAGCCACATTTAACATAACATATTAACAGAGTTGGAAGGGACCTTGCAGGTCATCTAGTCCAACCCCCTGCCCAAGCAGGAGACCCTACATCTGCCTCTACCTAGGATAGAACTCACAACCTCCTGATTGTGAGGCGAGAGCTCCACCTCTAGGCCACAGCAGCCGGGTCATTTCAATGGCAAAGGAGATTTGCCGGGGCCTGAGGCCTGGGTGTGTAGCCTACTGAGCACGGACGGATGTCCAACGGCTAGATGAGTTCTATTTATCTTCTGTTATTCCAGCTCTTTGGCTGCTGCCCGGTGGCTCCGGTTCTCAGAAAAGGAGCGTAAGAAAAGGCTGGCTAACCTCCCTTCAGACAAAGGACGGTTTTATATGTTGAAGGTTCCTGCTCGATCATCCCAGGGATTTATAAGTTCATGTCAATATTTCTAATCAAGTCTATCTGCTACATTAAATAAAAGGCTACATTTTATTAGCTTTTGGTTCAGAGGGAGGGAGGGAGGGAGGGAAGGGAGGGAGGGAGAAAGAAAAAGGAAGGAAGGAAGGAAGGAAGGAAGGAAAGAAGGAAGGAAGGAAGGAAGGAAGGAAGGAAGGAAGGAAGAAAGAAAGAAAGAAAGAAAGAAAGAAAGAAGAAAGAAAGAAAGAAAGAAAGAAAGAAAGAAAGAAAGAAAGAAAGAAAGAAAGAAAGAAAGAGGCAGGCAGGCAGGCAGGCAGAAAAAGATAGAAAAGAGGAGGAAGGAAGGAAGGAAGGAAGGAAGGAAGGAAGGAAGGAAGGAAGGAAGGAAGGAAGGAAGGAAGGAAGGAAGGAAAGCTGATTTCTTTCAGCTTGATATGATTCGACAGTTATCCTCTGTAAATTCAAGCCACCTAGCCACTTACTCACATTCGATCATTCCGGCTTAAATAAAGCCAAGGCAAGATAACCTTTTCTCGCTCAGTGACGATGCGTAGCCCAAAACGACTCTAAAGGTAGCTCAACCAACAGACTAGAGCAATTTTACCTCAGGGCTAATTCGTCCTTGACAAAGTAGCTCTATTTGTCACTTCTAATAAAGCCAATATTGCTCCCACTGAAACACCTACAAAACACGACACCGGCAAAGCTCGTCTCCTCTCGTGCTGACAGACAGACGCCAGCCCTCCGTTATTATCGGTGGCTTGGGGAAATACATGGCTGTGAATTCATTTGGCAGGAAAGGAGGTTGTCGTTGTTGTTTTTCCTTTATGTTGCTCCCGTGTAAGCAAAGACGCCAACTGCCGAACTGACACACAATCATTTTGTAGCTAAATGAACCAGCACAAGACAACTGTGTACAGAAAAAGAGAGATGGGGGGAGACCTTTAATTTCTCTCTGCCTTCTTCAGAAGGACAGGGTGCCAAAAGCAAATATTCCCAGCCAGCCACCACTGCCTTTTACGTCAAAAAGGGATTCTGGCTAATTATTTGTCGGGTCTGGTTGAGTTTCAGTGTTTTGTTTCTGGTGTCTCGATAGACAATGAATTCCAGAAGCTTTCTGGCTTATAAAAATGCCAGCTTTTGTATTTTCCAGGCAGGCTGACTTTTTAATCGCATCGGAGAAAAATGTACCACTCAAGTATCCCAAAAAATGCATTTTACCTAAAACCTTCCCCAAAAATGTTATCATTTTTGTAAGAAAGGAGATATGCAAGCAGTAAGAATCAGCCATACAAGTGTTGCCAATCTGGATAGACTCCTTCCAAACGCCCACATCCTGTCTTCTGGAAAAGTGCTCTTGTAGCTGAGAGAATTCCTTGTTCCAGGAAGATACTTCCTGTGTTAGGGAAAGACAGTTGGGCAGTCAGTCATAACTCTGCAGCTGGGGAAGTCAATATGCTGTGTAGAGCTATTCTGGGTCTCCAAAGGAGCTTAAGATACCTGAGCTCAGTCATTGCTCCGTAGCAATAGGGATGGATGAGAGAGAGAGAGAGAGAGAGAGAGAGAGAGAGAGAGAGAGAGAGAGAGAGAGAGAGAGAGAGAGAGAGAGAGAGAGAGAGAGAGAGAGAGAGAGAGAGAGAGAGAGAGAGAGAGAGAGAGGGGTTAGATAAATAGAAAGACAGACAGACAGACAGATAGATAGATACAGACAAACAGATAGACAGACAGATAGATAGATAGATAGATAGATAGATAGATAGATAGATAGATAGATAGATAGATAGATAGATAGACAGACAGACAGACAGATGATAGAGAGAGAGAGAGAGAGAGAGAGAGAGAGAGAGAGAGAGAGAGAGAGAGAGAAAGAGAGAGAGAGAGAGAGAGAGATTAGATAAATAGAAAGACAGACAGATAGATAGATGATAGATAGACAGACAGACACGCAGACAGACAGATGATAGACAGATTAGAGAGAGAGAGAGAGAGAGAGAGAGAGAGAGAGAGAGAGAGAGAGAGAGAGAGAGAGAGAGAGAGAGAGAGACTGGGGCCGAGGTGGTGCAGCAGTTAGGGTGCAGTACTGCAGGCCACTTTAGCTGACTGTGATCCGCAGGTCAGCGGTTCAAATCTCACCGGCTCAGGGTTGACTCAGCCTTCCATCCTTCCAAAGTAGGTAAAATGAGGACCCAGATTGTTGGGGGCAATATAAATATACATTGCTTAATGGTGTAAACCGCTTAGAGAGTGCTTGCACTATGAGGCGGTATATAAATCTCACTAATAAATAAAATAAAATTAAAAAATAGACAGACAGACAGACAGATGATAGACAGACATATGATATAGATGATAGATAGATAGATAGATAGATAGATAGATAGATAGATAGATAGATAGATAGATAGATAGATAGATAATAGGTGAAATGCTACCTGTTCGGACCGGTTTGCCCGAATCCGTAGTAAAAAATGTTACAGGTTCGGGCAAACCAGTATATCTGATGATCAGCTATGCGACGATCAGCTGTGCAGAAATAATCTAAATTGCGCGGCACAGCTAATTCCCCCCTCGCTGTTCTACTTACCTTTGCAGACTCTGATGGCTTCAAAATGCTCCTTTTTCAGCGCTGCACGGTAGTGCCTGCGGCACGCATGCATGTGCAGTGCGCATGTTCGCACAAAGCGTGTGCGAAGCGAACCGGTAGCAGACTTCAAAGGATTTCACCCCGGATAGATAGGTAGGTATGTAGGTAGGTAGATATAGACAGATAATAGATAAATAGAAAGATGAGAAAGAGAGGATGACAGACAGATAGATGAGAGAGATAATGATGATGATGGCGAAGACAAACAGACAGACAGATGGGAGACACAGATAGAGACACAGATGGATGGACAGAGAAATGCATAAAGAAGAACATTTGTAGCTCAGGGTTGAAATGAAGGGTCCTTGGTGCTCTCTGAGCTTGGCTGTTTTCTTGCAGACATTTCATTACCCAAACTAGGTTAATATCCTCAGTGCATAGAAATTGGTTAAAGATGCTAACTTTATGTTAATTATGTTCCAACAATGTGGGATTTTTCAGGAGCTGAAAAAAAATGTGAGGAACAACCAAGTGTGAAGACTTGCCAAAAGAATTCTTCTGAGAAATTAGAAAAATATTATATTCTGGGCTGGACTGGATTCAAGACATGTGTAATTCATCTTTTGTTTTGTTTTTTAAGCCATCTTTTCTACTTGTCATAAAACAATGTGTCCTTTTGGCCCAAATTTCATTACATTTTACAACTGTTCCTTCTTGGTTGACTAATTCCAAGCAATTGATTGGAACTTCCATACAACACCCAACAATAAGGGAAATAAAAGCAATGAACTCTTTTGATTCTCTACCCGCCCCGCTGCCCCCCAAAATAGTTTAACCTTTTTCTCCTTTTGTAACTCTTATTCACTGAATATTTCTCTTCCTGCAACTGGAGACTGTTTTTGCCACCTGCAATTTCCTGTGCTAATTCTCAGCTTTTAAGAATAGCCATGAAGGGATTCCTTTGTCAGAGGTTAGATTAGAAATATATTAAATTTGTGTGTGTGTTTGTGTTTGTATTTGTGTATGTATGTGGAATCAGAAGTATCCATAATAACTAATTCTCAGCTTTTAAGGATAGCCACGAATAATTAAAGGGATTCCTTTCTCAAAATAACAGCTCTTCAGAGATTGGAACTATACTAAATTTGTGTGTGTGTGTGTGTGTGTGTGTGTGTGTGTGTGTGTGTGTGTGTGTGTGTGTGTGTGATCAGAAGTATCCATAATAACACATTTTCAGCTTGTAAGGATGGCCATGAATAGTTAAAGGGATTCCTTTGTCAAAATAACAGCTCTACAGAGGTTAGAACTATATTAAATTTGTGTGAATTTAGATTTAGATTTATTATTAGAGTTGGACGGGACCTTGTAGGTCATCTAGTCCAACCCCCTGCTCAAGCAGGAGTTCCTACACCATTTGAGTGTGTTTGTGTATGTATGTGGAATCAGAAGTATCCACAATAACTAATTCTCAGCTTCTAAGGATGGCCATGAATAGTTCCCCAGGGAGGTCATGCTTAACAACCCACCTACTCACCTAATGAGCCTATCCAGATCAGGTGGAGAAATAAAACCACCCTGGGGAACATCTATGGGGTCTTCTTAACCAACTTGCTCAGGCTGAAGAAACTACTTGGATAATGGTAGCCAAATTCTGCCTCGGTTTACCTTCCCAATAAGCAACCAAGTCGGAAGATCATTCAAAAGCAGTTTATTAGGGTAACCCTGATAAAGTGGGATCTCCCTATGAAAAGGGAGAACCCCAAGACCCATCTTACATTCCTTTTTATAGTTAACACAACAAAGAGAAACTAAAGAGAAACTAAAGAGAAGAGCCGAGGTGGCGCAGTGGTTAAAGTGCAGCACTACAGGATACTTCAGCTGACTGCTAGTTCAGCAGTTCAGCGGTTCAAATCTCCCCAGGCTCAAGGTTGACTCAGCCTTCCATCCTTCCGAGGTGAGTAAAATGAGGACCCAGATTATTGGGGGCAATATGCTGAACTCTGTAAACTGCTTAGAGAGGGCTGTAAAGCACTATGAAGCGGTATATAAGTCTAAGTGCTATTGCTATTGCTATTGCTAAAGAGGAAATATGATTGGACAGGATAAAAGTCCTTTTGCATAGGACTTTTGCATAGGAATAGCAATAGCAATAGCACTTAGACTTATATACCGCTTCAGAGTGCTTTACAGCCCTCTCTAAGCGGTTTACAGAGTTCAGCATATTGCCCCAACAATCTGGGTCCTCATTTTACCGACCTCAGAAGGATGGAAGGCTGAGTCAACCTTGAGCCGGTGAGATTTGAACAGCTGAACTGCTGAACAAGCAGTAGCCTGCAGTGCTGCATTTAACCACTGCACCACCTGGCACCAAATCAGTTACATGTAGTCAAACATGTTACATATTTGCATCCCATAATATCACCCATGTTCATTAAAATGAGGTCGGAAGGGGTGTAAATTGTAAGCAAAAAGGTTGTTTGGAGTTCACAAAAGAGATAAACCAGACCCTAATTTGTACTAACCAACTTTTTTGTTATCTGGAGCTGGTCTCCAACCTGTTTATCAGTTTAGGAATGTTAAAAGCTAATAAACCTGAACATCATTTTAAAAGAGAGAGAAAAAAATCAATCAAATTAAAATGCAAAGTAATGAGGTTAGTTCGCAATTTACAATATCCATGTCATGCGTCCCTCAATAAGCAGAGAAATATTTTGAACAAAAAGAAGTCCAGTTGCGATGATTCAACTTCCAGACAACTCTATCCGTTGTAACTCACTGTGTAATGCCAGGTCATAGACAGAAAAGTTGATTGGAGTAAGACTCTGCATCTAATTAGCAGACGGCTGTATATTTTCTCTGTGACCTTTTAAATCAACTTCTGAAGGCAGATCCTTGGCTCATCCCAACCCAAACAAAAATATATATATAGAAAAAATAGTGCCATTTTCCAGAGTCCTTTTATGCTATCACACAGACAACAGGGACAAATCCCTAAATTGTTGTCAGTGTTCCTTTTAAAGTAACCATTGAAGTAGTTGAATCCCCCTCAAAACCCCTCCGTACAGTTATTGGCTTTATATTTTATTTATTTGTACAATTTATAATCTGCCTCAAGGTGACCAACAATGAAAACATAAAACATAAACAGTTAAAATGTCACGCAAAGACTTGAAACTATGATTCAAACTAAACTCGGCTGAAAATGGCTCTACCGAGCTATTCCAAAGAGAAAATGTATATATACAAAAGCCTCTCAGCATTTAAAATGAGGGTCAAATGGCCGGTTTCCAGGGAAATATATATTTTCTAAAAAGATTATTGTCCTTTCCTCCACCTTGGATCATGGTTCTCAGGCCCTGAAGTGAAAGGAAGGAAGGAAGGAAGGGAGGGAGGGAGGGAGGGAGGGAGGGAGGGAGGGAGGGAGGGAGGGAGGGAGGGAGGAAGGAAGGAAGGAAGGAAGGAAGGAAGGAAGGAAGGAAGGAAGGAAGGAAGGAAGGAACCTCAATCTTAATTTAGGGTCAGGTAAAGGTCTAGAACAGAGGTGTCAAATTCATGGCGTCACATTGCCATCACGTGACTTATCACGGCTTTCCCCCCCTTAACTAAAATGGGAGTGGGCGTGGCCAGCGCATGACGCACCCGGCCCATGGGCCGCGAGTTTGACACCACTAGCCTAGGACAACTCGCCACAGCCACCTCGCAGCGGCCAACTCACAGTGGCCCACTCGCCATGAGATACCTCACCACGGTCAACTCGCCACAGGACAAGAGCTATGCTAATATCAAAGAAATGGTGGAATAGAATCATGAAAGGAAGGATGCCAAAGGAGGGACAACATGAAATGTGACAAAAATTAAAATACTTTTTCTTATTATTTTAAATAATTAAATTGAATTGTTTGAATTGTCCTGTGGCGAGGTATCCCACGGAGAGTTCTCCCATTCCTTCAGGCGATGGGGTGAGAAAGAGACATTGGTAGATTGAAAAGCTGCCATCTTCCCTGTTTTTTTCTTTCTTTCTTGGAAACACAACAAAAAGGCCAGAAAATCTATTTTCAACTCCTGGGTGAGACTTTTAGTGTCCAAATCAACCTTCTCCAAGTGCCTTCGCTCGGTTTTCAAAGGGGGGGGTGGGGTCCCATGAAACCTTGCTTGGAATGTTGGGGAAATGCAATTTCCCTAAAATGAAGCAATTTCCTGGATCGGAGACGTTCTTCCTTTCTGGAAATGTCAACATCTGGGCATTGTGTAATGTATAACCTAATCATCTTCCAGAACGCCTGTCCGGAATCATTTGCCTCTTTTTTGTCTGAAATGGTACAGGGTCTCCTCTTTGAGCAGGGAGTTGGACTAGAAGACCTCCAAGGCCCCTTCCAACTCTGTTATGCTGTTAACGCAGTGCCCCCCCCCAACCTTTTGGGCACCATAGACAAGTTCCATGGAGAGAGGTTTTTTCCGTGGACCGAAGGGAGCGTGGTTTCGCGTGCTGCCTTGCATTCTGTGGATGGGGTTTAGTTTGTTTGCATGGCCCGGTTTCTCACACGCTGTGGTTTCTTCCCCAAACCCCCAAAACTTTAACCTTAGACTGATACTCTCAACCTCACCCCGTTCCTAAGAGGTCTGTAAGGGGCGTGCATAAGCACACCAGCGTGCCTACCGTCCCTGTCCTACCGTCCCCATGTATTCGTAAAATATCGTGTACTCATAACCATGCTTGTACTTCTTATATATTCACAATCATGTTTATACTTTATCTGTATTTATTTATTTGTTATTTATTATTAGGTTCTTCTATGCCGCCCTACTCCCTAAGGACTCAGGGCGGCGTACAACATTTTAAGAGAACACTAAACAATAAACTTATTTAAAAACAGTTTTAAAAAGTTAAAAAAAGACGTCCGACAACATACATACAGGGGGAGATCTCGGATATAAGATTGTCTCAGACCCCTGCCTGCAGGAAGAGCCATGTCTTAACGGCTTTTCGGAAGGCCAGCAAGGTGGGGACAATTCGTATCTCTAGGGGGAGTTGGTTCCAGAGAGCAGGGGCCCCCACAGAGAAGGCCCTCCCCCTAGGCCCCACCAGCCGACATTGTTTGGTTGACGGGACCTGGAGGAGGCCCACCCTGTGGGACCTGACCGGTCGGAGGGAGGTATGAGGCAGAATGCTGTCCCGGAGGTAACCTGGTCCTAAGCCATATGGGGCTTTAAAGTTGATGATCAACACCTTGAATTGTAATCATATACACGCTTGACAAAATAAATAAATAAATAAATAAATAAATAAATAAATAAATAAATAAATAAATAAATAAATAAATAAATAAATAAATAAATAAATAAATAAATAAATAAATAAATAAATAAATAAATAAATAATTCTTGGACAGGTATATTTTGGGATGGGCATTTTTGGGAATAAAGAGAGTGGGGCAGTGGCCTAGAGGTGGAGCTTTTACCTCACAATCAGGAGGCTGTGAGTTCGATCCTAGGTAGAGACAGATATTTCTCTCTCTATGAGAATGTATCTGCTGTGGGGGGGGGGGGAAACCCTCCTCATTGGTGTCAGGAAGGGCATCCGGCCAGTAATTGCTCAGCTCCATTCAGTTGCCCAGACTCCAACCCACACAGGATTATAGGGTCGTTAAAAGAAGAAGATGATTTTTGGGAATGAAGAGAGGAAGACCGAAGGAAAAACACACCATACAGTGTGAATCTCAGGCCATGGAAGAGATCTATCTCCTTTCACTTCAGCCTCTCTGGACCAAACACTTGAAGCTGTCAACTCTACGGAAAGAGCGCATAAGACATCGAAATGGATTACGAGGACTCCTTGTAGCAAAAAATAAAATTATAGCTATGGCTTCCGCAGAAAAGGAAGGGCGGAAAAAAACGCAAAACCAACCCCTCCCTCTGGCAAGTTCTCCCTATCTCTGAAAGTCAGACAAAACATAACCTTGGAATGAAAAAGAAAAAGGGAAAGAAGAAGAAAAAGAAAAATGACGGGCCAGCTCCAAGGGCTTCAGAGTCTACATTTACTTTGCAGCTCATATGTATTGCACTAAGAGTGCTGACATGGCACCGTTTTCCGGAAGTGTCACCATATTTCAATTTAGAGATCCCGACATTCTTGGAAATTTGTAATTACACCATAAAGACATTGATGGATGCAGCTGGAGACTCAGATGCATTTTATAGCCTTTCAAAAGGGGGAAAAGTAATAATTTGGGGTGTATGTATATTCCTTCAATAATATCTGATCTCAATCTTTTCCTCTCAAGCCACTTCACTGCACTAGCTCTGATTGCTTTCTGACATAGTCACATAAATTAAAGAGCGTGCCTGTAAGATCCCTGGTTCATTAATGTCTGTTTATTCCTTGCTGTACTTTGGCAGACAAAAGAAAATGACTGGTTGCTAAAAAAAAAATAGAGTATGAGAACAAAGAAGGAAGGAAGGAAAGAGAACTAGAAATGTTAAGCTCTCTGCTCTACTACAAACAATGATACTGGATATATTTCCTCTTGTTCCTCATACGAGGCCGCCAAACTCCATAGGGAAACCTCAAGCTTTCAATCAAAATCCATATCTGGAATTTTAAATATCCTAAAAAGGTGACTGAAGATCAGAGGACCTGAAGTTTCTTCTCCTGGTAAAAAAGGTGCCACCAAAAATGGATTCCAACCATGGTCTGATGATGATGATGATGATGATGATGATGATGATGATGATGATGATGATGATGGTATCTATTCGGTAATGTCCAATTTGTGGTGATTCTATGGGCCAGGTCTCTCCACATCTTCTGATCTTGCACTACTTCTTTGAGTTGTTCTATGCTCTGGCTGGTGTCAGCTTTGAGGGCGAACCATTGTTTAGTGTGTGGATGATCATCCAGGTAGAAGAAGACAGGACACATAACCTGACTTTCTTGAGGTCTCCAGTTCTGTCCCTGGCATCTCCTATGGAAGAATAAACAGAGCCAGCAATGCTAGAGATGCCACTGAAGATTAGTGGGGTCATTACAAGCTTTAGTAAGACCACACCTAGAGTGCTGCGTCCAGTTTTGGTCACCACACTATTAAAAAGAGGTTGAGACACTAGAAAGAGTGCAGAGAAGAGCAACCAGGATGATGAGGGGACTGGAGGCTAAAACATACGATGAATGGTTGCAGGAACTGGGCATGGCTAGTCTAGTGAAGAGAAGGACCAGGGAAGACATGATAGCAGTGTGCCAATATTTGAGGGGCTGCCACAGAGATGAGGGGGTCAAGCTATTCTCCAAAGCACCTGAAGGCCAGACAAGGAATAATGGATTGAAACTGAACAAGGAGAGATTCAACATGGAAATAAGGAGGAATTTTCTGATAGTGAGAGCAATCAACCAATGGAACAGCTTGCCACCAGAAGTTATGGGAGCTTCATCACTGGAAGCTTTCAAGAAGAGACTGGATTGCCATTTGTCAAAAATGGTGTAGAGTCTCCTGCTTGAGTGGGGGGTTGGACTAGATGACCTTCAAAGTCTGTTATCCATTAAATCTATTAAATCATTAAACCACATTTATAAGCTCCTACTCAAGCAGTTTAATACCTATTTTCAGGCTAAAAAGAAAGCTAGGAAGAAAAAAACATCCCCTTTTAATGAAAAACAAGGACATGTTGTGCTTATAAATTGTGCGAGGTGCAAAGCAACACTTCCAAATTATTTCTGAAGGCTACAGAATCCTTGGGGACAGTCGTGATTTCAACAAACTCAGGTCCAGTGTAATTATTTTATGATCCGATCAACTATGATTCATTGATATGTTTATTTATTCATTATCCAAAGATGATCTTTGAGGCCACCGGGATACATTACACGTTTTACCTTTATTTATTTTTGATTATTTATTATTTCAATAAATTCCCTTCATTTTCAACGTATGACAAATCAACACAAAACTGGAACATTTTCACAGGAGTTGAGCTACCTTTCTTTGCTGAACGTTTACTCAACCTGGCCTGTCAATTTTCCCAGACCAGGAGCTAAACAGAAGGACACGTCAAAAACAGAGGCTCTCCTTCCCAAATCCCCAACTAAAATAAAAGAAAATTGCAAAAAAAATAAAAAATCCAAAGCATGGGAAGGCAAGACAAGAAACAATGGATGGAAATTAATCAAGGAGAGAAGCAACCTGGAATTAAGGAGAAACTTCTTAGAAGACCTCCAAGGTCCCTTCCAACTCTGTTATTCTACTATTCTATTCTCCAAAGCAACTGAGGGCAGCAAAAGAAAGAAGAGATGGAAGACCATCAAAGAGACATCCAACCTAGAACTAAAGAAAAACTTCCTAACAGTAAGAACAATTAATCTGTGGAACGGCTTGCCACCAGAAGTTGTGGGTGCTCCAACAATAGAAGTTTTTAAGCAGAGATTGGACAACCATTTATTCGGAATGGTATATGGCAGTGATGGCGAACCTTTTCAGCGCCAAGTGCCGAAAAGGGAGCACTTCGCACGCGTGCTCGTCTGGGCTGCAACCAGGAAGAGGAGATGCCCAGGGGGCATGTGCATGCCGGAAAATGTACTTCTGGTTTCCATGGTGCGCATGCACGCCAACCAGCAAGTCTTTCAGTTACTGCCACGCATGCGCCGATCAGCTGGCTGGCACGCATGCTCACTCCGGAAAACGCAACTGAGTTCTTGTGCCGGAAACCAGTTCTTCTGGTTTCCGGCACTGCCGCATGCACAAAGGCCAGCTGATCAGCACGTGTGCATGCACGCCAGGAACCCAGAAGAGGAACGGGTGACGCTGCGCGAGCCAGGCAACATGGCTCCGCGTGCCACTTTGGGCATAGGTGCCATAGGTTCACCATCACGGGTATAGGGTCTCCTGCTTGAGCAGGGGGTTGGACTAGAAGACCTCTAAGGTCCCTTCCAGCTCTATTCTGATTGATTGATTGATTGATTGATTGATTGATTGATTGATTGATTGATTCGAAGCATATTTGAGCTCCACCACTTCATATTCTGAATGTTTAGAGTATTACATTATTATTGTTATTTTAAAAAGAACTCCGTTACCAGAGTGACGGTATCCGAACGCTTTCTTACTGAACAGAGATTGAAATGTCACACGGAAGGTTTTGCAATGAATGGATTAAAAGCTAATATGAAAGGCCTTTGGGTCAACATATGTCTGGCTAAAAACCTTTTGGGCTGCCTGAATCCATTAAAAAGCCAGGAACAACAACAGCAAAAGCCTGAGCGGCTTCATCTTAATAGGAAAATTAAGTGATCCTTTGCTAGGTCAGCAATGAACAGTAAAGAATTGCTTGTTTTACCTAGAAGCAATTAGAAAGCAGGCTTTGCACAGGAAGAGTCAACGTATCCTTTGTCATCATTGCTTACAGCATGGTTAAGGGGTTATTTAGGATCCGAGAGACCGGCACATGATTATATTACCTACATCTTTGAATGCTCTTTCATAATAATAATAATAAAAAACATTTCCTGTTAATGAAATCGCCCTCAGTCCAGAGAAAAAATTGATTATTCCAATCCTGGGTCAAATTTCAAAGCCAAGAAAGTCATACCAATAAGATAACTTGGTGCCATTTGCTATATATTAGGAAAAGGAAAAAAACTCTTTGTAGGAAATTCTTTCCTTTTTATTTGAGCAGAATTGCTGTAGAAGGACAGGCACCAACAGGCGCTGGAGTCAAGAGAGGAATAAGCCTAGAGTCATAACATTCCCACAAGCGGTCCAACCCCTCTTGAATTCATATCTAGTCAGAGGTGGGTTCCTCCAGGTTCATACCGGTTCTATAGAACTGGTGGTAAACCGGTGGTGACGTCACAGAGCTGGTTTTGTCGGTGCCGATCCATGGATGCCACCATCTTCTTTTTGGAATTCTTTTTTTGGAAAAAAATTGGGGAGGGGAATTTCTGCTGGTTTTTGCTTCTGCGCATGCGCAGAAGCCGAGTTTTTGGCACTGCCCATGCACCACCATCTTGTTTTTGGCTTTTTTGTTTTTGCTTTTTTTTTGTTTTTCAGCACTGAGCATGCGCATGCGCACAAAGCGGCCATGCGGCACGCAATGTGCGTGCAGCCATGCGGTGCGGGAGGAAGCGAACCAGCGGCGAGGTAAGTTAGAACCCACCCCTGTATCTAGTGTATATACATGTGCAATCAATCTACGTAACTGGAACTTAACGTGTGGGCTGATTCTTTCAGGTCAAAAAGGGTCAAAAAGAGGGCTGTGAAAATATCTACAGACCCCTCACATCCTGGACATAAATTGTTTCAACTTCTTCCCTCAAAATGATGCTATAGGGCATTGCGCACCAGAACAACTAGAAATGAATTTTGTAGTTTAACCTGTGGAACTGTTAGCCTGTAGAACTGATGATGGCAACAATAACAATAACAACAGCACTTAGACTTATATGCCGCTTCACAGTGCTTTACAGCCCTCTCTAAGCGGTTTACAGAGTGAGCATATTGCCCCCAACAATGTGGGACCTCATTTTACCCACCTCGGAAGGCTGGGAGGCTGAGTCAACCTTGAGCCTGGTGAGATCCGAACTGCCAAATTTCAGGCAGCTGGCAGTCAGCAGAAGTAGCCTGCAGTACTGCACTCTAACCACTGCGCCACCATGGCTCATATTGCTCACCAATGCAATATATTGTATTATTATGATCTTCCATCATTGCTTTCATTGTCGGATGACAACTATTCCTCTTTCCTTGATGATAATATCGGGGAGTCCCACTGGGACAGGTTGAGGTTGTTTCTCTTAAGATCACAGAGAAGTTGACTCAATCTCTGATCTTAGGATTTGATCGATCCTACATTCTTCTTGTCTTCTGAGTGATATAGGCATAGAGAAGCCGCTGAGATCTTCCCTATTACGGTCTCAGAATAAGCAATAAAAGGGAAACACGTAGGCTATTTGTCTCCACAATGCTGGCTTTTAAACAAAAGCCCAAAAAATAAATGTCAAGTGTTGGGTTGCAAGGCAACACACTGCATTCTGATTAAAAGAAATCCCTCGACAATTGTATTCTGCCTTTACAGATAACACCATAATAAACAAATGTTTACTTACTTTCCAGGGTGCACATAAAGGCAGGCAGCAGCACACACATGCCCTTCTTTCTCGGGTATTTAAAACATTATTAAGCAACATTTGTTGGGAAACAGAAGCTGGATATATTAGCATCCCCCGGATACACCAGGATCGCTGAGAGAGATCATTCAATTTAGATCACATTACCCTGCGTAGAATTGTTCATGAGCAACAGTTATGTGATGTTGCTTTAGGGAGCCGTCAAAACTCCGGGAAAATATTTCGCAGCAACTCAAGGATGAACCGAGACAGAACATTACTAAGTCAAAGAGCTGAGTGAATGGAGGTCATTTGAACTCTGACACAGAAAAAAGGAAGTTCTAGCACAAGGTGGGGGGAAAAAAGCTACAGAAATATAGATTTTTTTTTCTGGGTAACGTAAACCATCGCCCTTTCTTATAAAGGTTGAATTTTGTTTCTGCTGTTGTATATATATATATATATATATATATATATATATATATATATATATATATATATATATATATATATATATATATATATATATATATATATATATATATATATATATATATATATATATATATATATATAAACAGAGGTGGGTTCTTCCTGGTTTGGACCAGTTCATCTGAACCATTAGCGACTCGCTGGTGATGTCATGATGATGTCACAGAACCGGTTCGGTTGGTGCCGGTCCATGGGCGCCACCATCTTTTTTTAAAAAAAAATCAGATTTTTTTTTTAGATTTCTTTTTTTGGGAATTTTTTTCTGGTTTTTTTTTCTTCTGCACATGTGCAGCAGCCGAGTTTCCAGCACTGTGCATGCGGTCACCATCTTGTTTTCGGCTTTTGGGGGGGGATTGGAATTTTTGCCACTGCATATGCGCCCACACGCGCCCACGCAGTGCGGCCATGCAGCGCGGAAGGAAGCGAACCGGCAGCGAGGTAACTTAGAACCTACCCCTGATATAAAAGATTGGAAATCTCCTATGGCTTTGAAAATGGGAGAATTGAATTGGTGATCTATGGGTTTGCTGATTAAAAAGGGTTGAATATGGGAAGACGACAAAGTTATGGTCACTTTAAAGAGAGAGGAAAGATAATGAATTTGTTTGTTTGTAAAAGATCAGAAGTTATCTTTTTAGTTATCTTTTCTTTTTTTCTTTTCCTTTTTTTTCCTCCCTGCCTTGTCTCTTCTACTTTTTCTTTTATCTTGTATCTCTTTTTTCTTAATTTCACTCTACACAATTTCATGTTTATCTTTCACTTATGTGAAAATCTTTAATAAGAATTATTTTGAAAGCCCTTGTAGGCTACAGAATCAAGCAATTTGTCTAATTATCAAATAAAAATACACAGAGATACATGGAAATATGCTATATGGACCCCCAAAAAGCAGATTTTTGAAGAGATAGTTATGGAGCAAATAAGTGCTCTGCTCAACGGGCCATTTTTCAAAATTAAATATTTTTACCATCACTTTACTGTCCTCCCACCTCACGACATGACAAATGTCTTTGCTGTTCTTGTACAAGAGGAGCAGCATTGGATGGCATCCCTTGAGGAGAAATGATGATCACAATAAAAAAATCTGGCAACTATCAACATCATATTGCATTCAAAATAGCTTTCATCTTCAAACTTTCATTCTTGAGGGTACACCAGAACAAAATCAAATTAACAGATGGAGGAAGGAGACCATCGAGCAAGGAATAACATTAAAGGAGGATACAGATGAAGCATTTAACCTACCTTACACTACTTGGAGGACCCTGAACAGGTGAAGAGTTGGAGGGCCTACATGTTAAACCAATATGCTCAAGTGGAGGCTGTTAGCACATAACAACAAACTGTGTGAATGTAGAGACACGCAGAGCTCGGCCCATCTGCTAGTATGTTGACTAATACCAGATAATGACTTGTTTTTGGCCAACAACAAAGTCAAGAAGATGGCTTCATCAGCCAAGAGGATGTTTTGGAGGAGGAGGAGGAGGAGGAGGAGGAGGAGGAGGAGGAGGAGGAGGAGGAGAAGAAGAAGAAGAAGAAGAAGAAGAAGAAGAAGAAGAAGAAGAAGAAGAAGAAGAAGAAGAAGAAGAAGAAGAAGAAGAAGAAGAAGAAGAAGAAGAAGAAGAAGAAGAAGAAGAAGAATCTCAAACTACAGTCAATATTGGAGTTTTCTACATAACAAGTGGAATTCCTGGAATGAAAGTGAGCTACAGAGCCTCCAATAAAAAAATAATATTTCTCCACCCGGGGTGGGTCATTTGAAGAAGTGCCTCAAATTCCAGATATCGCTTTCCAAAACAGTTGCATTAATTAATCCCTCAAGACTATATCCGTTGAAATGCAAGCTGGGGGAAAGGCAAATTAACTGGGTGGGACCTTGTAGATCTTTCTGTTCAGATGCTCACTGTGGATTGACACGGCTTCTTCCCCTGCTAAGATTTCGAGAAATGTTTAATCTTTAAAGCATTAAAGAAACATTTTTAATCTCATAATAGAATCTGTTCTTCGCCGCTATAAGACTCTATTAAACCTACCAAACATTATCCAAATAGCGTTCTTTCAGGACAGTATTTGGATATGTTTGCCTTTTAAATGAGTCTATAAATACTCTGCATTTATTTACCACTTTAGTTAGGGTGATAATGGCTGGAGGAAAAGGCCAAAGCATTTATGATCAATCAGAAAATGAGCAAAGGAATAGGGGCCCTTTTAGCAGAGTAAAATGTAGAGTATTATGCAGCAAGGCAGAAGCTATTAGCCAGATCAATATTTGTCCTAGTACCTTAATAAATCATTATATCAAACAGCAGCTGCGGGATGAAGAAAACCTTATTCTACCAAAGGAGGATGTTTCCTATTTACAAAGAAAATGGCATTTAAATTAAAAAAAACCAAACTGGGTATCCAAAGGGAAAAACACAAAACACATGTAAGACAATTTAAGCATTTGGAATCGCTAGCACGACAAAACACAGAGGTCAACAACATTGGCGCTTCCAAATTTAAGACGCTTATAAATATTTGAGACGTGGGAATCAAGCCAAGATCTTAGCTGAGCTGAATTAGGGAGCTTAAGATGTGAGGGTGGCGAGATTCCGGTTAAATTTCCAGTTTATGAGGTTCGTAGGCCACGAGATTCGGTTTGAATCTATTAGCAATTCGATACGAGATTCAGTCGTGGGATGCAATAGGGAAATATCATGACAATTTTTTAAAAGAACTCCTCCCAATTAAATATTAAACATTTTTTTAAAAAACTCTTTAAAAGTAAGCTCTAACCGAGGACCGGACAATTCACCATCTTTTGACTATGTACCTTGTTGTGATGGGATGCTTGTTGGTGTAACTTTGCTGGCAAAGTTAGCTGCTTTGTGAATAGCATGTGATGTGCTGCTTGTGCCACATAACAAAAATTCTGAAAAAAGTTACGATCTATCGAAGAAAATATTTGTAGCTTGGAATTGAACTATGGGGTGTTTGGAACTCTCTTTGTTAGCTTGGCGGCTTTCTTACAGACGTTTCATTACCAAACTAGGTGTTGTGGTCCGCTAGCGGACAGCAGAGCTGGCAGCAGATTCGGACAGTGAGGAGGTTGGGGAGGAACATGGACCAGTCCTGGAGTCTGGGGAAGGCTCTGACGAGGGCTCTACGTCGGAGGCAGAGATGGGGTCAGGGCCATCTGACAGTTATCAGCTGCCTTTGGAGGCAGACATCAGTGAGGCAGACAAATAGCTGGAGCCTGTTTCCAGTGTGCGCATGTGCAGAGCTGCCAGACAAAGAGAACAGCTGAGGAACAAGGGTCGACTTGGGAGTAAGGCCACAGGTGGACGATGAATGGCCCCTCCCATAGGGAATAAAAGAGGAGCAAAAGGGGAGGGGAGTTTGCAGGAGACAATTAGTTCGCTTAATTGGTTCGTGACTCTCAGAGATTCCTTGCCAAGTTTTGAAGATATCGGCCTGGCAGCTCTCCAAGCCAGATAAGGTCGGTGACTGTAAATTTACCCTTGGAAGACTTCGCTAGATGCGAATGAGAAGAATTCACAGTACCTTAATAAAGAGGGGGTTTTGTCGGGACAAGGAGTTTGCTTCGTGGTTTGTGGAATCCTAGGTCAGAATACTAGGTAACACCATCAGTGCTAGTAGGGAGTAGAGTTTGTTTTCCTTTTATACACTAGTGGCATGCCCAAGAATCACACAATACCTAGGAAACTATTAACTCAGACAAACAAGCTAACAGTAAACAACAGTCCACCATGTGTCCACTCCCACTAACAATGACAGCGCAACCCTACTCCCTTACCAGCACTGATGCTGTTACCTAGTTTGGCAGTCAAATGTCTGCAAGAAAACAACCAAGCTCAAGGACTCCACAGTGTTATATCTACTGCATAGAAAGTTCATTGTGATACGAAGAAATGCTCTATTTAATTATAATCACCGTACAGCAAGCACACTTTCTCAGAGCCACTCGGGCGATCGATAAATTCGACTCTCTGCTTTCTTCTTCCTTCAGACAAATGTGCCGAAACAAATTCAAGCAGGGTGTGGAAACAGAAGACGCAGAACAGCACAAAATGTTCTAATAGGTAGGTGCAGAGGAAGAGATAAAACTCATTAACTCATGTTATTATCAGAGGAGACCTCACAACTCCCAGCTTCCCCTTCAGCTCTGCCCCTCCACGAAGAGTTGAGTCTGCAAAGCGAAAAGGCATCAAATTTCTAAAATCACCTTCAAGTCTCTTTGAAGCCATTTATAGACTCCAGGACTCAATGGGTTTGACTCAATCCAACCATGTATTTGCATGTAATAAATACACAAGCATTTGCTAGCAAAATTACAACTGGTTTGATGGAGAACCCTCCCTGTGGAGTTTCCTCTGGAAGAACACAGCCCTTTCCATATGGATCCCAAATTCTTAATGGCTTCTTATACTACTTGCTCCTGTTTTTGTAATTACTCACTTGTGCCTTTGAAACAGAGAGAAAACCATATTTTTACGGGTTACGGTATAACACCTCCAGGGTGAGCTCATAAGGCTTACTCTCGGCAGCCATACTTGTACGTAAGAGAGTTAGACAGAGATATAGCTGTGCGGTTCTTGGGGCTCTCTGAGCTTGCTTGTTTTCTTACAGATGTTTCATTACCCAAACTAGGTAACATCATCAGTGCTAGGAAGAAATGGGGTTTGTGGGAGGAGGAGGAGGAGGAGGACTGTGAGGTCTTTGGTGCTCTCTGAGCTTGCTTCTTTTCTTGCAGACATTTCATTACCCAATTAGGTAACATCATCAGTGCTAGAAGAGAGTGGTGTTTGTGAAGAGGAGGAGAAGGAGGGGGAGGAGGAGGAGGAGGGTTTGTGGAGAGGAGGAGGAGGAAGACAACGACGACTGTGGGGTCCTTGATGCTCTCTGAGCTTGCTTCTTTTCTTGCAGATGTTTCATTACCCAATTAGGTAACATCATCAGTGCTAGTAAGAAGTGCTGTTTGTTGTCAGTTTATATTCCGGTGACTTGCCTGTCTCTGTGGGTGGAGATGGTCTTAGATTCCTTGGTTGGGCTGTTTACTGATGGCTCTTTGGCAGTTCCTTGATTGGGGTATTGCTTACTTGATTGACGTTAACCTTTGAGTTCATCTATGCCCGTGGTTCCCAATGTGGGCCCCACGCCCCACAGGGGGACAATTTGATTTTTAATGGGGGCAATTGGAACCTTGTTTAAACCAAGTCAATAGCCTTTTAGGCCTCCTTCGTGTGAGTAGGAGTTCACTTTTTGAATAGTAAGAATTATATGTCATGGGGGGGGCATCAGGATTTTAGAGGTGCTTAGATGCGGCATGGCCCCAAAAAAGTTGGGAACCATTGACTGGGTGTTGATTGCTGGTGGAGAGGTGCTAGAGTCTTTTTGTTCTCCCTTGGGCTGGTTGATTGTCTCTTTCGTATAGTCTACAGATGTTGTTTATGTCTATGTGTCTGTTGGTGGCTGATTTGTCAGAGTGACAGGCTTCTAGAAATTTCCTGGCATTTTTGGACTTGGCTTGGTCTAGGATGGTCACATTTTCCCAATTGAAACTAGGGTTCAATCTGTCTATATGTTTATGGAGATTCTCAGTCCTCCAGGTCATGGTTGTCCCAAAGGTGCTTTTGTCAAGAGGCAACTGGACTTTCTGGTTTTCTCTGAAGACGTTTCGCTTCTCATCCAAGAAGCTTCTTCAGCTCTTACTGAATGGTGGGGAATGGAAGGATTTATACTCCTTGCAGACAGCCGGTCATTTGCATTCTTTTTGCGAGTCGTTTAGCGATAAGAAACAAAATGAACAAAACAAAAAGTCGTTTAGCGATAAGAAACAAAAAGAAAAACCAGAAAGTCCAGTTGCCTCTTGAAAAACCACCTTTGGGACAGTCTATAAGTTGTGAAATTAAAGCATTTTCGTCATGTCTTCTGACCGCCAGTTGGTGTTCATGGATGTGTTCTGCCAGTCTTGTTTGTTTGTTTGTTTGTTTGTTTATATTTATTTATTTATTTATTTATTTATTTATTTATTTATTTATTTATTTATTTATTATTTTTATTTATTTTTATTTATTTTTTATTTATTTATTTATTTTGTGATATTTATATACCACCTCACAGTGCAAGCACTCTCTAAGCGGTTTACACCAGTAAGCAATGTATATTTTATATATTGCCCCCAACAATCTGGGTCCTCATTTTACCTACCTCGGAAGGATGGAAGGCTGAGTCAACCTTGAGCCGGTGAGATTTGAACCGCTGACCTGCGGATCAGTGTCAGCTAAAGTGGCTGCAGTACCTGCCTCTAACCGCTGCGCCACCTCGGCTCTTCTTTGGCATGTTTGTCCTACACAGTGGTTGTTGCAGTCCTTACATTGCATGTTGTAGATGACTCCTGTTTTTTTTTTTCTTCTTCTGGGGTTGTTGGGTCTTTTGGTCTGCTTAGGATATTTTGAAGGGCTTTGGTTGGCTTGAAACATCTGCAAGGAATCAAGCAAGCTCAGAGAACACCAAGGACCCCTCATTTCAACCCTGAGCTACCAAGATTCTCCTTTAGAGATGCATCTTGATGCCAATGGAGAAGATAGAACTGACTCAACTCAACGATTAGAATTATATTGAGACTACAGAAACATAATTTTCCAAGTCTGTCCATGTTTTCCTTTCCCTCCCTCTTAATACCGGAGGGAATGATAATTTGAGTCTTTTTCTAATCCTTTCCCACTCTCTTGACTTCAGCATAAGTGTCTTCTGCAGCTGATTTTCTCCTAACCGTTTCCAGATGTCTTCTTCAAGGTCATCTCCATGGCTCCCTGCACCTTCTCTGTTTCATCTGTACATAAACTCGTTAGTTGAGGAACTTCCAGATTCAAACTTTGATCCAGGGTCGGTTCGGGCGTACCGGTAACGGTGGCCGCTGGTGGTTCGGAGAACCGGTAGCGGCGGCAGCGCGAGACTCCGCCTACTCGCCTGGATGTCGCCATTTTCTTGTTTTTAACCCTCTGCACATGCGCAAAGCCTTCTGCGCATGCACAGAGGATGAAAAAGTGTGCGCATCCACAACGGTGGCGCCCGCATAACACACGCGAAACGCAAAGCACGCACTTCCGGACCGGTAGGAAAGGTAAGTAGATTTCACTGCTGCTTTGATCCCCACAGAATTGCAGAGGGGGGTGTTCTGCTATTACTTTATCCAGATGGTCCTGACATTGTTTGCAGAACCCCCACCTGACCTTAGACACCCTCTTAAGCATCTTAGTGTGTATTACTGTGGGTGTTGTTAAGTGAATCTGGCTCCCGCATTGACTTTGCTTGTCAGAAGTTTGCAAAAAGGGATCCTGACCCCGGGACGCAGCAATGGTCATAAATATGAGTCAGTTGTCAAGTGCCTAAATTTTGATCATGTGACCGTGGAGATGTCTCAACAGTCACAAGTGTGGAAAACGGTCATAAGTCACTTTTTTCAGTGACTTATGTAACTTTGAGCAGTCACCAAATGAACTGTTGTTGTTGGAATTCATTGTTGGAATGTATTTCTAAGCAACAACTACAGTAGTATTCAGCCAGTAGATGGAAGTATTATAAGTCTGTATCTATGGTATATACTCTATGCTCTTTTGTTATAAGTAGACTTTCCTGTTTCCTGTTACAGTAATATAGTTAGCAGTAAAGCACATGGTGACGGTACTCTTTATTTCCTCCATGTGATGGTTTATATAAAACAGAATTACTAACAGTTGTAACTCAGGGACTACCTGTGCATACATCCTAGAAATATTTTTGAATCTTCTCATGCCAATCCATTTTGTGATTGAATATGTATTTATAGCCATTATTTTTGTCTCCGTTCTTCCCCAGTTGTCTAAAATCGTGGTAGGATTTTCTACCCAGCTGCAAGTTAATGGTTTTTTTACACTTAATTTGTTTTATATTTTTGTAGGTATAGCACAACGAATCGCCATTAATAAGTTTTCAGCCAGGGACGATCAAGGAAGCTTGAATACGGACGCTATTTCAAAGGCAAGCCGAGATTAAGGGGCATTGCAAATTTATTTTGACCGAACATATGTAATGAGTTTAGAAAAGGGGTGGCTATGGCAACAGTTTCCAGAGTCTTAACGCAGATGCATTGCATGTTGTAAACAGCAGGGCAAAGGAACAGCTAATACAAAGGCATTTTCACCTGCTCTCCTGACGGAATGACAGTCTTGAGGAATTGCTTGCTTAAACTCAATCTACAAAACTAAGGATTTTTTTTAAAAAAAACAGGACTTCTTCTGCCAAGTCTTAGCAAGTGTCACTCACGGTGGATTTCTAAGTGCCGGTGGAGAATCAAACGGTACCCTGCAAATTAGATCGATGCCTCCTGAACTGATAAGACCCGGGGATGTGTGGTCCGTTGGCAGAACGCCTTCCAATGACAGCTTGTTCTAAATGAGTAATGGCCAAATATATATATATATTTGTATTGGACTCTTGACAAGAACACCTGCGAGGGTTCAGAGCACCTACCTTTTTCCAGAATACCGAAAATAGAGCACCCTTAGCTTTTCATATCCTCGAAACAAGGATAGGATAGGATAGGATAGGATAGGATAGGATAGGATAGGATAGGATAGGGATAGGGATAGGGATAGGGATAGGGATAGGGATAGGGATAGGGATAGGGATATATATATATATATATATATATATATATATATATATATATATATATATATATATATATATATATATATATATATATATATATATATACATATATACATATATACATATATACATATATACATATATACATATATACATATATACATATATACATATATACATATATATATATATATATATATATATATATATATATATATATATATATATATATATATATATATATATATATATATATATATATATATATATATATATATATATATATATATAAAGAATTGTCCTAAAACATGTGTGCCTGAAAGGGAGAGGAATAGTAATGAGAGGGAGGGAGCCGGGAGAAATACCTTCAAAGCAATGCCTGATAGCCCTGTTTTACCCCCCAGGGAGAGAAAGAGGCAATACACAATAGGGAAAGAGGTAACAGAAATCACATCTGTCAGCATGACTAAGGCAAAAACAACAAAGCCAATTACAGAAGGGAGGCAAGAGTGTGGGCCTGTTACACCTGCAATGACTAAATCGATTGGCATTACATAAAAGCAAGCATCTCTTCAATGGGGAATTTACACTCTGACAATGTCAGCAGGGGCTGACAAAAGCTTAGTATAATATTTTTTAAAAAATGTTCCGGAGATCATGATGTCTATCGTTTCTTCACCTCTATATCTCTATATCTCTATCTCTATCTCTATATCTAATCTCTATCTATCTATCTATCTATCTATCTATCTATCTATCTATCTATCTATCTATACACACACACACACACACACACACACACACACACACACACACACATACATATTTTTTCCTGATAAATGAAAATGAAGGGAGACTATTATAGATCTATTTCAAGCTATTTATCTCATCAGATAGCCATACCCTTACCGGGATTTGAACCTGGGCAGCCTGCCTGTAAGGCAGCAGCTTAACCTCTAGGCCACAGGCTCTCATCCCGTATCAGCTCTTCACCAAGGGTTATATACGTTTTTTCTGTCGAATCATCATACACATACAGAAAAATAGTTTGTTGGCTATAGAAACTGCCTGGATGGTCCCTGGAGGGGCCGAAAGGCAAAAAGGAAGCTGTGATGCTTCCTCCCATATTTGGGTACACCAGGATGATTTGACAGAAAAAACATACACACACACACACACACACACACACACACACACACACACACACACACACACACACACACTCTACTCTATGTCCTTGGTTAAAGGGCACGATCAATGCTTCCTCTAAAGAGACCACTAATAAATCCTCCTCCATTGAAGGAACTCCTTTAGCCCTGTGCAATTATAATTCAGGCACAATTATTCAATTCCTGAGCAAATGGATTGAGAAAGTTGGGGTCGTTGGTGCTCTCTGAGCTTGGTTGTTTTCTTGCAGATGTTTCATTGCCCAACTAGGTAACGTCATCAATGCTAGAAGGCGGGGAGGAGGGGGAGGAGAACTGTGGGTTCCTTGGTGCTCTCTGAGCTTGGTTGCTTTCTTGCAGATGTTTCATTACCCAACTAGGTAACATCTTCAGTGTCTTCAGAGTTGCTCTCATTTTATATACTAGTGACTTGCCCTATCAGTGTTGGTGGGCTTGCTGGAATCACCAAGACCACTCCCACCAACCAGTAAACAATGGTTGCAAGTCAAGGACTACCTGTATTCTAATCCTTTACTTCTTTACCAGAAGCCATAGTAGATGGACAACCGGAATAAGAAGAACAGAATAACAGAGTTGGGAGGTATCTTGGAGGTCTTCTAGTCCAACCCCCAACTTAGGCAGGAAACCCTGTAACATGTCAGTCAAATGGTTGTCCAATCTCTTCTTAAAAACATCCAGTGTTGGAGCATTCACAACTTCTGGAGGCAAGCAGTTCCACTGATTAATTGTCCTAACTGTCAGGAAATTCCTCCTTAATTCTAGGTTGCTTCTATCCTTGATGAGTTCCCATCTGCTGATTCTTGCCCTGCCTTCTGGTGCTAAACATATTGCAGTAGCTTCCTAATGTTCTCCTACAATATAACAGCAGCACCTGGAAGTGTTGTGTTGATTTGTATACACTCGTGTGAGAATATGCACACACCCACAACTCTTTCCCCCTTCGGCCGCATCCTCAAGAATCTTGCACCAGGAAAGGAAGAAAAACTAAATCGGAGAACCTCCACTTATGACTGTATAACTATAACTTGTTGCTCGTATCCTTACAATTTATATTAATATTGATTGTTTCCTGATTGCTTATTTGTACCCTATGACAATCATTGAGTGTTGTACCTCATGATTCTTCATGAATGTATCTTTTCTTTTATGTACACTGAGAGCCTATGCACCAAAGACAAATTCCTTGTGTGTACAATCACACAGCCAATAAAGAATTCTATTCTATTCTATTCTATTCTATTCTATTCTATTCTATTCTATTCTATTCTATTCTATTCTATTCTATTCTATTCTATTCTATTCTATTCTATTCTTAAAAAAAGCTGCCTGTGTATATTAACTAGCAGCCAAATCCATCTCTCGCTTTATGCATGAACCCAAAATGACTCCTGTATCAGTGGTGAAATTCATTTTTTTTTACTTTTTACTACCGGTTCTGTGGGTGTGGCTTGGTGGGCGTGGTGTGTGGCTTGGTGGGCGTGGCTTGGTGGGCGTGGCAGGGGATGGATACTGCAAAACCTCCATTCCCGTCCCACTCTGGGGCCAGCCAGAGGTGGTATTTGCCGGTTCTCTGAACTACTCAAAATTTCCACTACCGGTTCTCCAGAACCTGTCAGAACCTGCTGGATTTCACCCCTGCGTTGAACAGATAGAAGAGCAAACAAGGGGTAACACAGGGAGAAAAGGGGATATTTCTCTGAAAAATTGTTTTGAAGGAAGAAGAACTCAGCAAAGAAGCTCAAAATGCACCAATTGATCTTCTGGGTGAGAGCAATTTTTCACTTTCTGCCTCTGTCGAAGGATGTGAATTGGCCAAAATTGTGTTCCCGTTGGAAGGGAGGCCGAGATGGGGAAGAACTACGCGCTTAATGGATTGGGGTCAGTGGAGCAGGGAACACGAGAAGAAAGCGTGAAACTGCAGACTAGACAAGGAAGCAGCCGCCTTAAAGATCTGCCTTCAGAGGGGAGATCCAAGGAGGGCTAATTGTGCATCATCAGATGATCAACAAAATTGATTGGAAGGAAGCGTGATCAGGATCGACCCATCGCCATTAGAGGAGTATGTGCTCACCGTAATTCCCGGCAAGTCACTATGCCACAGACTATAATCCACTCAGATAAAAAAAGAGTTGATTTGTTGTTTGAACAAAGAGGAGAAGCTTGGTCTAATAACTATGGGTAGTCCTTGACTTACGTCCAGAATTGAAGACGGAATTTCTGCTGTTCAGCAAGGCAGTTGTTAATAGCAATAGCACTTAGACTTATATACCACTTCATAGTACCTTACAGCCCTCTCTAAGCGATTTACAGAGTTCAGCATGTTGCCCCCAACAATCTGGGTCCTTATACTGACTCAACTTTGAGCTGGTCAGCATCAAACTGCGGGCAGTGGGAATGGTTTTTATAGTAATAGCACTTAGACTTATATACCTCTTCACAGTGCCTTACAGCCCTCTCTAAGCGGTTTACAGAGTCAGCATCTGGGTCCTCATTTTACCGACTTCAGAAGGATGGAAGGCTGAGTCAACCTTGAGCCAATCAAACTGCTGACAGTGGGCAGATTTTGCTTGCAATACTGCATTCTAACCACTGTGCACCAAGCAAGGGAGAGAGGGAGGAAGAGAAAAAGGAGGAGCAACAAGAATAGCACTTAGACTTATATATAGTTTCATAATGCTTTCCAGCCCTCTAACTGGTTTACAGAGTCAACCTATTGCTCCCCAACAATCCTGGTCCTCATTTTACCAACCCTCAGAAGGATGGAAGGCTGAGTCAACCTTGAGCCGGTCAGAATTGAACTGCTGGCAGTGGGCAGAGTTTGCCTGCAATGCTGCATTCCAACCACTGCGCCACCATGGATCTAAAGTGAATCACACCCAATTTTACGATCTTTTTTGCCATGGCGATTAAGTGAATCACTGGCTGTTGTTAACAACACAGTTGCTAAGGGAATCAGGCTTCCCCCTCCCCACCCACCCACCCTTGACTTTGCTTGTTGGAAGCCAGCTGAGAAGGTCACAAATGTAGGGCCAGGACATAGTAACCATCATAAATACATGCCCGTTGCCCAGAGTCCAAATTTTGATCACATAACCATGGGGATCAGGGGTGGGTTCTAACTTACCTCGCCGCTGGTTTACTTCCTTCCTTCAGAAGCAAAACCCGACAAAAAATAGCAAAAAAAGTCAAAACCAAGATGGTGGCACATGTGCAGTGCCAAAAACTCGGCTTTTGAGCATGAGCAAAAACCAGCAAAAAATTCCAAAGATGGCGGTGTCCACGGACCGGCACCGACAAAACCGGCTCCGTGATGTCACCACTGGTTTACTACCGGTTCTATAGAACTGGTGCGACCCAGGCGGAACCCACCTCTGATGGGGATGCTGCAACGGTTGTGAATACCAGTTCTAAGTCACTTTTCCCAGCACCGTCGTAATTTCGTTGTAACTTCAGTTGCTGAATTTCATTCAGGGTTGGTATTTACTTACCTTCCCTACCAGTTCGCAAATGTGAGCACGCGTCATCTCCGTACATGCGGACAGCCTGCCGTGCACGCGCTTTACTTGCGTGCGTGCATTCCCCGTATGCGGCGAGCCTCGAAAGCGTGGCTAAATAGAACGCCATTACGTCCATCCCGGCGGGTGTCCACCCGCAGTCGCCGCTACCGGTTCACCCGAACTGGTCCAAACCACCGCTACCAGTTCGCTCAAACCGGTCCGAACGTCTGGTTTCATTGTACCTTTCGTTGCTAAACCAATCGAGGACCATCTATCCAGAACTAGAAAAGACAAACAAACCAGCTAAGGTGGCAGGACGCGTGTCTTCAAAATCATCTCCCTTCAAACTGGCTGCATTCTGCTAATGACAGGGCCAGTCCTGAAATCCTGGGCTGTTGTCACACAGGTGAAGTCCACACAGAGGTCAGTAAATGTCAGTAAAGATTGTTTAAGATATACACACTCAGATTTTAAGCTCTGAACTGACCGATGAGCTGCAACCTCTCATATTTTCGGAGTAGTTGCTACTCAGTCGCTGTGGAGTTAGTTGCCGTAGAATACTATGGTTAATACACCGACCTTCGCCTCCTTGCTCAAACAACAAATCAACTCTTCTTTTTTATTTGATTGGTTTATATATAGCTTTTGATCTCAATGTTTGAGAGGTGTTGTAGGACATCACTCATGGTGAGGTCTTCGTGACAGATAATTTACGATCACCCAAGGCAAGGTACAAATTGGTCTATGTTCTGTCTCTCCTAAAGCCCTACAGTTTGCATTCGTATTGTGATGCACTTTAACTTAGTCTCATGTATCTGTATACATTTATATTTGCCTTGTGGTTTTTACTCATTGGGCTTATTTTTCTTTTTAAAAGCATAATTCTACTAGGGAAGGTGAAGTTGACCTATTCTCCAAAGCACCAGAGAGCAAGACAAGAAACAACGGACGAAAACTAATAAAGGAGAGATCCAACCTAGAGCTAAGGAGAAAATTTCCTGTTAAAGAGAACAATTAACCAGTGGAAATGCTATCCTTCAGAAGTTATGTGTGCTCCATCGCTGGAGGCTTTTAAGAAGAGATTGGACAGCCATCGGTCTGAAATGGTATAGGATCTCCTACTTGACCCAGGGGCTGGACTAGAAGACCTCCAAGGTCCCTTCTAACCCTATTAATCGCTGTTCGATGATCAGCTATCCCCAGAGCAGGGGTGTGTTGCTCCTGGTTTGGTTTCTCCGAACCGGTAGCGGCGGCAGCAGTGGGTCGCTCCACCCACCTGCCCAGGACGCTTCTGCGCATGCATAGAAGCATCGCACGTGCAAGAACATGCGCAAACCGGTAGCAAAACCTTTTAGAACCCACCTCTGCCCTAGAGCCTAGCCTCCTGCAATCTATATTCAACTTCTGATCTGGAAAAAGTTAATCAAAAGAACAAGAATCTGAGGGAGAATAGCATTTAGTAGCAAGAAAGCAGAAGATAACACAAGAATTCCAGCAAGGGACAATAATTGAAGTTGTGTGTGTGTGTGTGTGTAGGCAATTTAAAGCTGCAAAATTCTTGCTGGTTTCTTCCCACTTTTTCAATGCAGGGGATTTATTCTGCAAAAAAAAAAAGCCGTTTCTATCTCCCTCTTTTGATAACTGCTAATTCATCTACCAATGTAAAAAAACTACCCCGTTTAGAATCACAAATAATTTAGCCTTTAAGCTTTTTACAAAATTACTGTCTTTCAGACCCTCTCACATTTTCAAAGCCTAACAAATAATGATTTTGCCGGTTGCTTCTTTTCAAACGTTGCTGCTAGGAAGACAAAAGCCCCCATTGTTCTAATTCAGTTGCAAAAAAATGGGGATCCACCAAAGAGCAGGAAAAATTCGTGAAAAGGGGAACGAGGGCTCTGCCTTCTTACATTTACTCTGCCCTTCGCTTCCGTCTGAATGCAAAAGCTGTTTTGCGCATCATATGCGTGGCGGAGGGATCGGCCCAGCTCTGCCATCCCGTGCCTCAGTTTCCTCGGTTTCCTACCATAAATATGTCAAATTAAAACTATGTTGGGGTGAGGGCACAAAAGGACAGGTCCCTTGTTTAAATAGAAGCTCTTTTCATGCATGAGAACAATCAAGTGTCCGACTCAAAAGAATATCAAAGACTGGCTTTTAATGTATATCCCCTTTTAGATGTCTACTGCACATATCCGAACGTGCATTTGCACAGCTCTAAAGCATCAAAAGAAATAAACATTACTCTTAAGCCAAGGCACTGGCTGGGGTTTTGTTCCCCAAATAGGCTTGGAAGCAATATGGTTGGACTTTCCTACAGCTGTGCTCCTTTTAAATGCCCCCAGGCAGCATAAAGCATTTCAAAACTAAAAAAGGTTTCTGCTTTTCGTGATTTTTTTTCTTTTCACCTCCGGACTTTCAGAAATCTTTTTGTGCGGAAGACCAACGGAATGGAAAGATGGCCAAGGATCAAACTGTCCTTTCTTACGCCTCGGGCACTGCGGCCTGCCACTTCTACAAGTGAAGCAACTCGAAGAGATGCAACGGCCCAGACCACAGGAATCCTCCTCCATGCAAGAGTAGGTTAACTGCCGAAAATCAAGATGTTGTAATGGCTACTCGGGAAAAAAAAATTGTTATACAGGGGATGAAACTAAACTCATAGACAAGCAGAAGTCTGTCTACAGCAGGGGTCTCCAAACTCGGTCACTTTAAGACTTGTGGATTTCAACTCCCAGAATTGCCCACCCAGCTGGCTGAGGAATTCTGGGAGTTGAAGTCCACAAGTCTTAAAGTGGCTGAGTTTGGAGACCCCTGGTCTACAGCGACTGACGCCCGGATGGATAAATGAGGCCCACCGGGCCTTAAAAATAAGCTTCTAGGAGACAAGCTGCAAAGCAAATATGGTGCCCCTCAAGACATCCTGGATTCCTGAATAGGAATTCTGGTCCTGAATTCCCCAGTAGCTTCTGATTATCGATGCCAACTGGAAGTTGGGCCTTTGTTCAGTTCCAGCTGAGCTTATTTGTCTGTTTCAAACACTGAGGGTTAGGAGGTGGAGTAGGAACACCTAGAACGTCATCGGAGTTGGAAGGGACCTTGGAGGTCTTCTAATCCAAGCCCCTGCTCCAGCAGGAGACCCCATACCATTTCAGAAAAGTCTCTTCTTTAAAACCTCCAGTGATGGAGCAGCCACAACTTCTGGAGGCAACTCATTCCACGGATTAATTGTTCTCACTGTTAGGAAATCACTCCTTAGTTCCAGGTCGCGTCTCTCCTTGGTTAGTTTCCATCCATGGCTTCTTCTCTTCTCTTTTGGTGCTTTGGAAAATAAGTTGACCCCCTCTTCTTTGTGGCAGACCCTCAAATATTGGAACACTGCTATCATGTCACCCTCAGTACTTCTTTTCACTAGTCTAGATACACTCAATTCCTGCAACCGTCCTTCATATGTTTGCAACATTTTGCTGTGGCTAGCACTGATAACGTCCCATAATTTGGGTCATGGAACATCTGCAAGAAAAATCACCAAGCTCAGAGAGCATCAAGGACCCCATAGCATCCTTCTCCTCCTCCTTCTCCTCACCTTCGCCCTCCTCTCTCCACACCCTACTTCCTCATAGAACTGATGAAGTTACCTAGTTTGGGTCATGAAATGTCTGCAAGAAAACCACCAAGCTCAGAGAGCATCAAGGACCCCACAATCCTCCTCTTCCTCCTTCTCCTTCTTTTCCTCCTCCTTCTCCTCACCCTCGCCCTCCTCTCTCTACACTCTACTTCCTCCTAGAACTGATGAAGGTACCTACTTTGGGTCATGAAACGTCTGCTAGAAAACCACCAAGCTTAGAGAGCACCCAAGACCCCCCCCCCGTTCAACCCTGAGCTACAAATATTCTCCTTTATTGATTTTTGCTGCTGTATTGAGAAAAACAAAGATTTACTCCATCTGACTCTGCCTTCGCTTCAGTCCCCGTTGTAGCAACCACAGCGATACATTAAGGAAAGTTCAATCTATGGCAATGAAGGCTCAACTCCGCTTGGAATCCACCGTCGGAGGAGGTAATTATGTGTGCAAATTCCTTGGGGTCCAAGTTTCCAGTTTACAGTCGCAATCAATTCAGGCCCAAGGGGAAAAGGAGACCGTTGCACCATCTCCCTTACAGATCAGCCTGAGTCATTCCATTACTTCTGACGCCGAATGCTACATCTGTTTACGCCTTCTAAAACAGGCACGAAAGGGACATTTTCACCACGTAGAAAACAAAAAAAACAAGCAAAAAAGGAGGCCACCTGTCAGAAGAATAATTTGGGATTCCAACTCGAGCCGGGGTTGCGCAAGAATACATAATAGTGATATCCAGACAGTTGTGAGGAAAGAATATTCATTCCTAAAAGCAAATAGTTTTGCTGCAGATAAATTGGGTACAGTGACGAGAGAGTTCTGGGGAGAATGGAAGTGTCTATGTGCTGATTCTGGGCTGACAACTGGAGGGCCGTGTGTGCGTGCGTGCATGTGTGCATGCTTGCGTGTGTGTGTGTGTGTGTAAGTATATATTCTTGTGAACATGCAGTTCCACTGGGACAACCTAATTAAGTCTGTGTTTGTAGACCTTATCCTTTGATATGTGGATTAGGTCTAGGTAACTTATTTGGAAGCTTGAGAAAGTTTGGGTAAATGATTTTTCCCCCGTTTGCTATTTTTACTTGATTAATTTAGTTTCAGCTTGACTGTCAATTATCTAGTGGAAACGCTGATTTTCAGACCATTGTGGATTCTGTGGATGGATGGATGGATGGATGGATGGATGGATGGATGGATGGATGGATGGTAGGTAGGTAGGTAGGTAGGTAGGTAGGTAGGTAGGTAGGTAGATAGATAGATAGATAGATAGATAGATAGATAGATAGATAGATAGATAGATAGATAGATAGATAGATAGATAGATAGAATCACTTTATTGTCACTTTGAATGTAGACTAATCGGCATACATAAAAATGAAATTTTGTTGCATATAGCTCTCAAAGGGTCACCACTTCCAATATACACAACATAAACATGACAAAATAAATGAATAAAAAATTATGCATATACCCACATATATTACATGACACAGAGAAACAACACAGTCTAGATCCGATGTATACATGTCCATGGCGAGAAAAACTAAAATCTTGCGAGTTTACTAGAATGGATGGCCTTCTAGGGAACAAAGCTGTTACAGTCTTGTTGATCAGTGAATGTTTGAAGAGAAGATAGAAACAGCCTAAAGAATAAACTATATTTGGAGATAGAACTTCTCCCGCACCCAAAGAGTAAAACCAGTTGGACGATGGAGCTGCTACACCGTTTACCTGAAGGTTTCCTGGCCTGCCGCACAGAAACATACCTGGCATGCTAGCAGCTGCCGGGGACAAGGACTCGGTGAATGTCACCGCTACGCCAACGGTGAGCTGTTCATTTGTCTTATCTGCATGACCTCTCTCTTGAAATGACAGGTGACATGCCTCTGAATTAACATCTCCTGCCATCCAGGTGCTCTACACAGAAGCCTGTCCAGAACTATAAGTAAATATCAGATGCTGGAATGTTCCCAGGAGCGACGCAAGAACGGAGCCGCAAAGGTTACTTATCCCTTGCCAAGTCAAGTCAATTCTTATTTCTCCTCATTTATCCATGAACCTAAAGAGTTCCAAATCCCCTTTGTGAGCATAACGTTCGGCTTCTCCTTCGCATATGCATGTTTCTAGTGTTTGTGCGGTGTTGTGTTCATAAGTCCAAAGAGGGCAAATGTGCTCTTGAAAAACCTGTAACCAATAGAGCCTGTTGGGTGTAGTGGTTAAGGCACCAAGCTAGATAGTGAGTTCTAGTCCCTCCTTGGGCATGGAAGCTGGCTGGGTGACTATGAGCCAATCACCAGGAGACAGGGAGTTCTAGTCCCACCTTGGGCATGAAAGTCAAACTTTGGGTCAATCACCAGGAGACAAGGAATTCTAATCCCGCCTTAGCTATGAAAGTCAATTGAGTGACTTTAGGCCAACCACCAGGAGATGGTGAGTTCTAGTCCTGCCTTAGCCATGAAAGTCAATTGGGTGACTTTAGGCCAACCACTGGGAGAGTTCTAGTCCCGGCTTAGCCATGAAAGCTGGCTGGGTGACTGTGGGCCAATCACCAGGAGACTGTGAGTTCTAATAAACTATGAAGTTGTGAAAAGTAAACCTAATATGGATCTGATCTGTTGCACTGTCACAGGAGATATTCTCCCTTCCCTTCCCTTCCCCACCCCCACCCCTCTCTCTCTCTCCCTCCCTCCCTCTCCCCCTCACCCACTCTCCCTCTCCCTCCCTCCCTCTCCCCCTCTCCCTCTCCCTTTCTCCCTTCCTCTGTCTCTCTCTCTCTCTGTTAATAATTGGTTCCCAGTTCAACTCAAGAGAACATTGCGTAAACATCCAGTTGTACACATCTCCTCCTCACCACATCAGAGGAAGGCAGTCAAAAAAAAAAAAGAATTAAAATGCATTTTACCTAACACATGTGAGAAAATGCTGGTTTTGCACGGACAAAATAGTCCAGTTGCCAGAATGCTCAGTATTTCCATCCCTTTCTTCCCAACAAATCTTGTTAAAGAAGAGTCAGTGAAAATCGTGGTTAGGAAGAATCACTTCCAGCTTTGGGCAACTGCCAAAGGCCCTCTCTGACTCACATACACACAGACACACCACGATGGAATGTTGAACAAACCTTGGGAAAAACATTACTGCAAAGTCCCTGCAAAGGGAAAAAAATATTCTGTGCCCAAGAGAGGGTGGGAAATTGTGAGATTCAAAGGAACCCCGCCTTAATTACACAGGTATATGTTGGGCTGGAGAATTATTTTGACAGTCTTCCCAGGTTCTGTTACAAGATCCGACTAGCAACAAAGACCTCTAGAAAAATCCAAACCTTGTTTCCCTAGCTTGCTTCTCTCCAAGGGCCTGCCACGCACGCACACACACACATCTATGTGCAGAGTTACCTAAGCATTGTCTCTTGGAAACTGCAACGCCGAGGTACCCAGCACCCAAAGAAAAATAGCAGCAATGTTTGCAATGTGATTGCAACGACCCTCACCCCAAAAATCAGTGGAAGACCCATGGCATGGACACCTAGCAGTCTTCTGATTGCCCCAAACACAGCCTGTTTTCGTCTAATCTATTTTGACATGTTGTTTTCTTGAAAAAGTCATCATATACAGTACAATATATTAATTTTTCTAATAGGGATGCTGAAAAGATATGGATAGCACTGCAAAACTTATTTATTTTTCCATCTATGCAGCCATCTCTCTTGCTTACCGTCACATGACTTTGGACATACAATAAGCGATCAGCGAAAATGATTACAGTAACAGTTAGAAACTGCTGCACAAATAAAACCTACAGATATTACAGTATACAAACTTAAAAATAAAAACAAAACCACAGAACAGAACAGCATCCTACATATAGCATCCTTACGTTGTAACCCAGAGTCATTGTATACAAAATAGGAGGCAAATAAATTTCATAATGAATGAAGAAAGAAAGAAAGAAAGAAAGAAAGAAAGAAAGAGAAGAAAGAAAGAAAGAAAGAAAGAAAGAAAGAAAGAAAGAGGGAGGGAGGGAGGGAGGGAGGAAGGAAGGAAGGAAGGAGAAAGAAAGAAAGAAAGAAAGAAAGAAAGAAAGAAAGAAAGAAAGAAAGAAAGAAAGAAAGAAAGAAAGAAAGAAAGAAAGAAAGAAAGAAAGAAAGAAAGAAAGAAAGAAAGAAAGAAAGAGTAATCATTTCTCTCCTTTTTTCCAGGATCCCTAAGCCTGCTGAAAAAAATCCAAGTGTGCAAGGATGGCCTAGGAACAAAAATGAGTTCCTTTATCCTTGTTATTCTGTATTGGTTAAGTACTAATCTTGTGGAGCAGCTCTTTGTGTTTTATTTTTTATTATGCTTTTGGTATAATAGCAAAAGCATTTTTCATTGTGCTGAATCAAACACACTATGAAAAAACGTTGAGGAGAGCAAAGTAAGAAACACTGCCATCCTTATAGCAATCACGGTTGCCCTAATGTTGTGAATAATGTCTATCAATCTGGGTTGGAATTTTTATTATTTATTGACATCAAAGGACTGAATTCGTGCACTGTTATGTTATGAGGAATGTGTTTTAATCACAGATTATTCTGTTAAAATTTTTCCAGCTCAAAACGTTCTCCCGACAAGGAGAAAGTATTAGTGTATTAATTAGTTTAATGAAAAGAAGGACTAGGGTTAACATGATAGCAGTATTCCAATATCTGAGGGGTTGCCACAAAGGCAAGACAAGAAGCAATTGATGGAAACTAATCAATGAGAGAAGCGACCTGGAATTAAGGAGAAATTTCCTGATAGTTATAACAATTAATCAGTGGAACGGCTTGCCTTCAGAAGTTGTGGGTGCTCCAACACTAGAGGTGGAGCTCTTGCCTCACAATCAGGAGGATGTGAGTTCGATCCTAGGTAGAGGCAGATGTAGGGTCTCCTGCTTGGGCAGGGGGTTGGACTAGATGACCTGCAAGGTCCCTTCCAACTCTGTTAATCTGCTAAAACACTGAAGGTTTTTAAGAAGAGATTGGACAGTCATTTCATTGGAATGGTATAGGGCTTCCTGCCTGAGCAGGGGGTTGGACTAGAAGACCTCCAAGGTCCCTTCCAAATCTGTTATTCTGTTAAGATTTGTGTTATTAGACAATCATGTTAAGGAAGAGGTCTCCTAACGATTGTCTAATCCTTTGACTCAACCCTACTCAAACTGCTTTTGAACCCCACATCAAGCTAATTCGGTTAGTTCAGCAAGCAGCTGTAAATGACTCTGTTTTTCCCTCCGTGCAGTTGTAGCTATCTCCAGATCGTTTTGCACCAACCTTGCAGTTAAGACGTGCCTTCTCTCCATCAGGAAATGTGAACCATAACCAGAAGAACTCAATCTTCCTTCGAAGATACCGAAGCTAACATCCAGGATGCAAACCACTGCAGAGCCTTGAGTCGCATTCAATGTACCAAAATATTAGGAGCAGATCTGAGATGCCGAGGGCTATAATAGGAACGAACTCGGTGCATGCCTCATCGGACCGATTCTCAAGTGCGCAGAGATACCATCAGCTGTCACAGGTGGACCATTCCTGGCAGCCGTACAAATTAATACCTGAGGGTATAAGCCGCTTTCTCTCGAGGGTGATTTCGCCGTAATTATTTCTGTGGCTTAATTCCAGGAAAAGCTTTCTCAAAATTGCCAAGACGCTCAACTCTCTTCCCAATTCTGAACGTTTGGTTTTTCACCGGTGAGATAAATAGCCACCGTAGGTGGGAGAGATTATGAATGCCAGTCTGTCTGATGGTGTGACGAGGTTATCGAGGGCTAAAAAATTTTTTTCCCCTAGCTGGCTCACAGCAGTCATCGTTTTCTTTCCCTCTTAAGAAAAATAACTGACTTTTTTTTTAATTTGAGGCAATTTTACCTCAGTTTTGGCAGCCATCTTTCTAAACATTACAGTTCGGTGGGGAGGTGCCAGACTAATGCACACGAAATAACATGTTTTAAGGAAGATATTTGGCTGCCAGCTTTTAAAAAAAATCAATTCCACGGGAAGACTAAAACTATACTTCGTTTTAGTATGGTTTTTCCAGACCGTGATAGAACCTGCTCAACACAGTTGTAATTTGTGACAGTCGTAATGCAAGTGCAAGGCTGACCTGATTTAAGACTCTTTTTTTGCAGTAGTTAAGCAAATCCATGGTCATTAAGCAGACCCCAATGTTATTAAGTGAAAACAAATGGTTCGGTAGGGCATGGTTTTGCCAAAAATTGGAAATAAATGGATGGATGGATGGATGGATGGATGGATGGATGGATGGATGGATGGATGGATGGATGGATGGATGGATGGATGGATGGATGGGTGGATGGGTGGATGGGTGGGTGGATGGGTGGATGCATGCATGCATGCATGCATGGATGAATGGACGGACGGACATGGCCCAGTGCGAGCACCTAAATATTCAGTTATGTGACCTCAGGGAGGAGCAACCATTAGAACTTCAAATCTGGGTCATAGGTTCCTCCAGGTGTCTCTGTCAGAACTTTGAATCAGTCATAAGTCAAGGACTACGTGAATTATCTCTAGGTGTCCAAGAAGTATCAGAAAAAATCTTCACAGGGCCATGACATGGCATCAAAATATTTATCCCCACTGCAATAAATAGAGCTACTTCCCTGGGGTGATTTAATGCTTTTTTTGTTGTTGTTGTATAATTGAGTACCCTCTTGAATCTCTTCGCTGCTCTTCTGTAATCACCAAGGGAAGCCTATGTCACCTTGGCAAACTGGGTGTCATAGGTATTTAATGATTTTTTAAAAATAAATAAATCAGGAAAGACAACCACAACAATTTGCTGGTTCGCCGAACTCCCCAGAATCGTAACAACCAGTTCGCCCGAACCGGTCAGAACCGGCAGAAGGCCCACCTCTGCTCTCAGCCCTCTTGGCCTCAGTAGCAGCTCTCCTGTGTTTTAGTGAAAGTCGCCTCTCCACACT